>CM040246.1:92423042-92505953 GCA_022545495.1 Chrysanthemum lavandulifolium
TTTGGTAACTCAAAAGGGGCATTTGAAGTAATTTACAATTCCCGAATTGCCAAAGCGGAGAGAATCGAATGCCTCAAAAAGTGAGGAATTTTAATTTACTTGAAAAAAATTATAAACTTTTTTCTTATTGTTTTTTTATAAACTTTAAAATAGAATATTTATGAATTTTTTATAAACTCTTTTTATAAATTTTTATAAACTTTTCTATAAATTTTTATAAACTTTTTATAAATTTTTATAAACTTTTTTTATAATTTTTTATAAATTTCTTATAAATTTTTATAAACTTTTTTATGAATTTTTATAAACTTTTTTTTATAATTATTTTTATAAATTTCTTATAAATTTTTTATAAACTTTTTTTATAAATTTTTTATAAACTTTTTTCATAAATTAGTTATAAACTTTTTTTATAATTTTTTTATAAACTTTTTTTTTTATAAATAATTTATAAATTTTTTATATATTTTTATACACTTTTTTATAAACTTTTTTTTTATAATTATTTTTATAAATTTCTTATAAATTTCTTATAAATTTTTATAAATTTTTTATAAACTTTTTTTTATAAATTTCTTATAAATTTTTTATAAACTTTTTTATAAATTTTTTATAAACTTTTTTTTATAATTATTTTTATAAATTTCTTATAAATTTTTTATAAACTTTTTTATAAATTTTTTTTATAAACTTTTTTCATAAATTATTTATAAACTCTTTTTTATAAATTTTTTATAAAGTTTTTTTATAAATGTTTTATAAACTTTTTTTTTTATAAACTTTTAAATACAATATTTATGAAATATATATTAAAAAAATAAAAAAATATTTATAAATTTCTGTCAACCAAACATGCGAAGGTATTTTAAATTCCATAATTTAAATTCTCAAGAATTTAAATTTTCTAGAATTTAAAATTCCGGAATTTCAAATTACCCCAACCAAACGCCCAACCAAATGCCCCTTAAGAAAGATTCTACGGTTAGTCATGATGCGAGTGGACTAAAAGTTGGAAAGAAAAGAAGTTTAGTTTATTATGATGCAAGTAACAAGAAGTCGCAATGGTTGATGCATGAGTACACTACTATCAATCATAATATTCCAGTTGGAAGCATAGAAGATAAGATGAAGGTATATAGTATTCTTTTGGTATGTTGATGTAGTGACCGATATTTCTTGTATGTGATATGATTTCTTACCAACTTTTGTTATGTTCATGTAGTTGACTCATTGGGTGTTATGTGAGATCTACAAGAAGAAGAAAGATGATAGCGAACAAGAAGTTCTCGGTGCAAGAAATCAACACTTAGACGAACTTTCACGCAGACAAAGAATATCAATGCATCACCAAGGAAGCGGTTATCAATGGATCGCTTCAACACATGTCTTTAACAAGAAGTTCGAGCACAAACCAAGATAATCAATCCATTGAGTCGAATGAAGATAATTTTGCTTCATTGAAGAAGCATCATCGTAACTTCTTAATGATTACGCCGATTCCTTAAAACACGGTTATCGATTTTGTCCAACCCACTCGAGAGATCATAGTTCACTACTTACAACCAAAGATTGAAACGGAGAGCAACACCCCAAGTGTCGGTATTACATTGCTGATTTTTATGGAGACACTCCCGATAACCTTGCTGGTAAGTAAATTTCTATCGAACAAAATTGATATTATCTAAATATTATCTGTAATGTTTATAATCTTATTTGATTGTTTCTTGTTTAGTTTGTCTTTTCAAATGTTGAGTGTTTTTTTGTTTCTAAATTGTTGTGCTTGTGTTGATAACAGCAAATCATAGGCATTGTGAAAACAAATGGTACTTTCTGACGTCAAGGGACCGAAACTACCCAAATGGAAACCGCCCCAATAGAAGAACCAAGAACTTTGGTTTTTGGAAGGCGAGTACTACAGATAAAGTAGTTTGTGATGATGTGAACGGAGAAATTGTTGGAAGAATGAAAAGTCTAGCTTATTATGACAAATACAAACGCAAGACGCCTTGGCTAATGCATGAGTATATCAACAATAATCCCAATATCCCAATTGGAAGCAGAATAGATGAAATGATGAAGGTATATACTTAAGCCTTTTAAAGTTGTTATACTTGAGCTTTTTTATGTTGACAAGAGTATATATTTGTTACACTATTTATGGCCTTGTCACTCAAGTTAAAGTTCAAGTAGCATTACATAGAGGATTTTCACATGTAAATATCAACATGTGGATGGTTGTTTTACCTCGATTATTGCCGAGTACATTCTAATAATCATGCCGTGATGAGTGTCTGATCATACTCTCCGAATAAGACAAAGACATCCACATATCTCGCTTCTATCTTTATACTATATCCTTTACAGTGATATATGGTAATGTTATAACTTGACATACATCACATGCATATAACAAGCGTTTGTCTCATATTTGTTTCATCAAAGGTGACCTACCCATACTTAAAATTTGTGCAGAGTGGCCTTATTTCATAAAATCTTGATATGGACCCTATATCAGTAGCTATATATAGTACATAAAATTAGCGTGTTAAATATTAGTACATAAAATTAAAACGCTATTAGAACAATATCAATTCGAGTTTTTAACTAAAGCAATTCAGATGTGTGCAATGAAATTAGACTTATGGGTTAACAGTTAACCTATTCAACCCGATTCATCTTACGTGGCGAATTATATGACCCACTTGGGTTAAAATACACCCAAATGCACTCATACGCATATAAACGAGTCAAAATCCTAAAAGAGACACGAGTAAACTTGAATACTTACAATAGCGACCTTTGGCCACAAATAGTTGACTTGATAGTAATCGGTATGGCGTCACTTGGTAGGTGATGTGACTCACAATATATGAAATGCGTGTCAGGTGATGTGACTCAACATTTTCTTCGATTGGCGATCGGGCGCTTAAAACTTTCGGACCCATTAACTATTCACCGACTTAGGGTGAACCAGATTCATTATTCGCCGGACTTGAGTTTCTTTTCGTATTGACAATATCTTGATAGGAATGCGAGAAGTTCTTGGCCAACATCCATTAAAGGGATACAAGTAATAGTCATTTATTGCATAACGAAGGAGAGACTAATTACATTACATTAGCAACCTAAAAGACTAATGTGTCCTATTACATAGTCACCACTCATCAGGTTATGCAATCTTTGAATATTATATTCTTTCTCACACTATCTTTAAACTATATTACATTACTTTTGAATATTCTTTCTTGAAGGGTCTCACACTACTTTATGTTTGTTTCATCAGGGTGGTTCTCAATATGCGCTGTTAAGGTATTAACTAATGTGTCATATAAAGTGATGAAATTTAAATGATTCATTTTCTGGCCCCCATAGTTTGAATATTGGTTGGCCGTAATGTAGGGATGTTATGTTTATATCGTGACGAGATACTGTGAAGGCGGTAATATGTAAGCGGATATGGGAATCGATGGTGCACATGTTTTATAGTATGCATTTGAAATACACGTGACATGATGAGCGGGGCATGAAAGTCGTCAGGCTCAAATTTCTACCGTATTGAATATTTAAGAGAAAAGAGCTAGAAGTATTGTTAGAGGAGTTTGTATTAATGATAATTTTGATAGTCTATGCTTCTTATACCAACACTCTGCAAGTATGCATTCAATATTGATTAATTTGGTAAAAATTCGTATTTTGTTGCCATGTTGCGACTAGGGCTACTCTTGAGGACACTTTAGGGAGTGTGGTAAGATCACAAGGTTATCTATCTCTAAAGATTATCAATCGGTGGTCCGAATGGGTAAGCTTTATTTGTAATTTACGAATCACTATTAATTTTAAGCTTTTGAGGGTTACACCTTGATGCTTTATTTTCACGATTATTTTTATTAGATTTGCTGATAACAAGGCCCTTAGTGGAACGGAAGTTGGTGGAACTGTACAATAAGCTAATCCTAGAGCTGATGGTTGTTCTATGGTTGTTCTAGAGATAGGGGCATTTTGATGAGGACGGGAGTGGGAGAAAAAATTATGGCAGGTTTAGTGGTTGTTGAGATGGTGGACGTAGAGGTCACGGGTTCAGTGGAGACTGTTTAGGTAGGTTATTCATGAACAATATGTTCGAACCTTTTGGCACGATCATCGTTATAAAATTGATTTGCATTATTTTAAAGTCTGATCAGAATATGAGTGTTATTTATATAACTTAATTCTTTGCTTCACGTCATTCTTGGCATTTGTTTATGGTGTTGATTAAGTATGTTTTGAATTTGTAGGCTAAAAATTATGATAATATTATAACAGGTTAATAATATTAGAGTTAATTGCATTTTTATAATAAAGGTTAATAATATTAGTTTATAACAAAATGTTAGAGTTAATTGCATTTTTGGGCCTTATAGTATGGTCAAATTGCAGGTTTGGTCCTTAAAAATTTAAAAGTGCAATGATAGTCCCCATTTTGAAATTCGGATTACATCTTTTTCCCCTGGATAAAATAAAATTACAAAAATACCCTTTGTCTAATTCAGGAAAAAAGGGTAATTTAGTCATTTAACAACAATCAAGGACAAAAAATGCAATCTAAACTTCACAAAAGGAACTATCATTGCACTTTCAAAGTTTCAAGAAACAAACCTGCAATTTCACAATACCACAAGGAAAAAAAGAAGCTACAACGAATTATCCGTATTATTGATTATGCTAACATAAATTATTTCTTTTTGTACTTAATACATTCGAGGTATGTTTACACTTTTCTATTTTGATTATATGGCAACCTCTAATAAAACTTACAAATTTCTATACGTTATGTATTGGGTCAGTTAAAAGCGGAAAAAATGATACCATAAATACGAACCTTCATTAGGAATCTAATTATTAGTGTTCTCATTAATAATGGACATCCTTAAGGACATCTGAGAAATTAGGTTCATACGAAAACATATGTTCACACTATATCGACAAACATAACATAAACACATTGTAGTTTTTCTTTAATAAACACAAACAATTAACAACAAATAGAAAAAATAAAAAAAATAAAACAAATCAAATTACTTACATGCTTTTAGTCGTTTAATGGATTATGGTAAACATCAATTATAGATCTTTAACCTTTCATTTAACTTTTAATTACTTTATAGTATATATTGGATACACAAAATCATAAAAATAAAAATCACAAGTCATACCCGTCTATCGGACGGGTTTTGACACTAGTATATATATATATATATATGTGTCTTTAAAGGTAATTGCATATATTTATATAGTTATAAGTTTCGTGCACGTACGAAGTTTACACATAAATTAAATTTATTTTTAGTTCAATATATATATATATATATATATATATATATATATATATATATATATATATATATAGGGGCGTTCTTGTGATGACCAACCTTAAAATAAAAACAATAGGAACCAATTTGGACCGTTGGATGTATCATTTTAGATGAGATTTAATTCTAATTAAATGAGTACTAATAATGGCATTATTGTAATTTAACACAATGTGAGGGTCATTTTCTTAACCCATTATAGAGATATTTACACACATTGCACGTGCCTCTATGATTTGCTTTGATTATCTTCTTTTTTATAATATTTCGTTTTTCTTTTGGTCAAGCAGTACATACAACACTTTTTTTTAAATTTTATATTTCGTCTTTTTACTAATACACAATGGTTAGCTTATTTTTGTAGCATTATACATGACGCACATATATTGATACATAAATAGTACTATATACTAATACATCAATTTTTTTAATACATATGTACATTTAAATATCTTGACACACTAAAATTTTTGTATATATACAGTGACATATTTTTTTTTATTCATTAATTGTGACTCATTAAAATTTTAGTACACTTGACACATTACATAATTTTAATACATTTGTAGTGACACACTATATTTATCATACAAATTTTCTTGACACATATGTAATGACACACAACTTTTTTTAATACATTTGTAGTGACGCAACGATTATTACTAGGTATAACATATTTTTTGGGACAAATATAAGTATATAGACTTCAATGCCCAGTTGTAAACTTCAATGATTTACGTAAACAAAAGTGATATTCCATTAACACAAAATCAACAGAACATGTGCAAAAACTCCAACACAATTATCTAATACACAAACACTCATACACGTAAATTAATCTTTATGGTACATATAGATTAAACTACATCATACTCTGATTCCCAAAGATCCATCAAGGAATAAAATGAGACGCAAAGTGGCCCATTTACAAGAGATATTTGATGACACCGACGGTTGCGGTTCTCGATTCCGCAAGGTAGACGTCGGATATGGTTCACAACGAAGATCGTCGGCACTGCCGCCTAAAAAGACAGTGGCGGCGACTAACTTGTGATGGTGGTTCTCAAGATGGTTGTAGCGGGAGGGAGGTCCACGTTCGAGAATAGCTTTGCACCTACGGCTAGCATTCTAAAAAATCGGCGACTAAAGATCCGTGAGTGAGGCGTCGTTTTTATCAAAGAGAAAATCGAGACCGGTTTTGAATTTTAATAGGATCCATGGCCATTTTATCAATTTGTTTTAGAACTAGATGTAATCGGTGTAGATTTGCTTTTGAGAGAAAATAAGCCAATGATTTTCTTTTGGAGAGAGATATGTGTGGGTGGGCGTGGGTTATGAGAAAACAAAGGTGGCTTTTATGATTAAAAGATAAGAGGAGTATAAAATACCCAAAGTATCCTTAAAGACATTCATATTAGTTTTATTTATTTTTAAATGAAAAGGACAATTGGTAAAATATGATTGGTTCTTATTGTTTTTACATTAAGGTTGGTCATCAAGAACGCAAATCTATATATATATATATATATATATATATATATATATATATATAGAGTTAGGATCAAATAAGAAGAAGAATTAAAATAAGAAGGATAAGAAAAACCACAACCATATATTTGGATGCACCTATTAAAATAGATCATCTCCCTTAAAATCTCTCCTTTATTTGAAATGTGTGGTAGAAATTCTTCTTATTCTTCTCATTTTAGTTTTTCTTCTTCGATCCTTCCCTATATATATATATATATATATATATATAGGAGGCGTTAACGTGGTATACACCTTAAACTAGAATACAATAGGTACAGTTGTGAACCGTTTGATCAAACTACATGTATCAAGATGAAAACTAATTAAATCAATGGCATTATTGTAATAAAGTATAACATTAGTGGCATTGTGTAGCAATTAAATAAAAACATTTCAAAGGATAACATTAGTAACTGACGTTGTTGTCAGTATCCCATAAAACTCGTCCCCGACCGGATTTTACGTAGTATCAACAACATCAATTTATTTATTTTACATTAAACTTATTACCTTGTTTTTAACAAGCATTTAATTTACTACGAGCTACTTGACTTGTTTTCCGTATTAATTCCTTTTGACATATTTGAATTTAGTACATTTTTAGTGACACACTATCAAATTTTAATAGATTTTTAGTGACACACTATATTTATCACACAAATATTTTTGATATGTTTGAAGTGACACATTAATTTTTGTGACACGTCTCTAGTGACAAATTAAGTCTTTTGATACACTTAGTTTCAAGATATGTGTATAGTGACACACTAAGTTTTTAACACATTTTTTGTGACACGCTAGGTTTCATGATACTCCATATATTTGTAGTAACACATTAAGTTTTTCGACATAATTTTTTTTGTGACACACTTAATTTCATGATACATTAGTGACTCACTTAGTTTTTGACACTCAAGGTTTCATGATGCATTGATGCATTTCTAATGACATATTAAGTTTTTTGATACATATTTAGTGACACACTTAATTGTTTGATACATTAGTAATGACACTATAATTTTTATTTACATATTTTTATTGACATACTATAATTTTTGTAACGCAATTTTTGATACATATATATTGACACATCAATTTTTTATACATATTAACATATATACATAAATATCTTTATACACATATAGTAGCACACTAGTTTTTTTACACATTTACATTTAACTATACATCACATTATAAAATAATTGATTAATCAATTTGATCATCTAATGCAAAAAATAAATAAATAAAAAATATCACTGCTACCTAATATTTATACTAGAGATTATAGTCATTATACCCAAAATATAAAATAGTAAACCTGATATAGATTTACTTATTAACAAAAATGATGTACACATGGCTTGATCAAATCTTACACACGCTTAACTGACACTGATATACAAATATTGATTCAACAAACATCCTTCTTTATCCTTTTTCATATCAATTTTTTGTGCATGTCTTTGGTGCACACAATAATCTACTAAACTAAACAAAACTACACAAATTTACGTACAATCTGGTATACAAGTACAAACGTCTGAATAAACAAATTCGATCTCCATATACACAAACGTCAAAAAGAAAGAAATGGAAGGAACCCGATGGTGGCAACATAGGTATTTCGAGAAGAATAAGTAATCTAACTTGGGAAACCCAAAAACGAATATCATGGATAATTTAAAGAATGGGATAACGGCGGTTAGTTACGCGACATAAGCCGATCTCCGATCACGGTGGAAGAAAGCCGTAGATGCCGTCAGTAGAGAAACAAAAGTGGACGGAAACCATCCTGGATATGTGATGTCGATTTTGTGTCGGTTGAGAAACAATGATCTTGGGTTTCAACGGAGACAAAACCGAAAGACACTGATATGATTTTTTTTTATTGATTTAGATATGATAGGGGTTTTTCATATTCTAATTCACATAAAATTTATGAGATAAGTTTTTAAGGAAAAAAAGTCGATGGATACAGAAATAAGAGAAGTTTTGGGATAGGAGAGAAGAAAAGGAATATTAAAAATGGTGAATGAAATAGAGATGTGAATGTGTAGCTTTTACAGAGTATTAGGGATGAAAAAATAGTAACTGCCAATAATGCCCTTCTTATTTCATTAACAATTTTGATTTAATTTAGATAGCAAATATCCACATGTCAAAACCTAATTGGTTCCTATTATAACTTATTTTAAAGTGTTCACCATGAACATAAATCTATATATATATATATATATATATATATATATATATATATATATATATATATATATATATATATAAAGAGTTTGCTCATGAAAATTGTGATATAAGTACAACTAATACTTATGCACGAGTTTTTTATTATGCATTAATATCCATTATAATTTGGTAAAATATTTGTAAACATTTCTGTTAGTAACTCAAGATTTAATTTTGTTTAGCTGACAAAAATGTTGATGTTGTTATTTAAATTTCATTACGATATTATGTTGTACACATGATGAAAGTTTAATAGCACATAATGAGCGTTGATAAAGTTAAAGTATACTTCTTAAAGTTTTTTAAAAATGTTTTTCTAGATATCCTTATATAAATAAATAAGAATTACATGAGTCATTGTTATAAGTACAATCGCGTATATTTATTTTTATATTAAAGTAACTCGTGATTACAATATGATAAAAATATTCTCGTTTTCAGTAATTTAGCCGTATTTAAAATGTAAACTCGTGTCCACATAGTTTAAACTTTTAAAAATGAAATAAATGAGTCTTTATTGAACGTATATAGTAAAAAAAAATTATACTTATAATCTTATGCAAATTTATATGTTGTTATATTAGAACAACATATACATTGTATTTTTTAAGATATAAAGTATAAAGGGTATAAAGTATAATGAGGTATTTGTTTATAATCAAAAGTTATTAAAAAACATGAAGGCTTATAATATTACATTTAACTCTATATAATTTTTAAAAATTTAGCCACTAAAGTTTTATTAATTACCTCATACTTTTTTAGTTTTTGTTTTCACAAATTTGACACCTATATTTTTATGTGTTTTTTTTATCAACCAAATTTCTCTACCAAATTTATTAAAGTTTGTCCAAAATCAATTTAATTTTGACTTTTATTAACCAATCACATCACACGATTTTCCTTACGTGGCGAAATCAAACTCTTCTATTGGCTCAATTGTTTTTTCAATAAGAATGAATTGACAAAATCACTCCGAAATGATGTAATTCTTTTATTATATAAAAGATATATAACCAATGATATTGTCTTTTAGTCGAAATAGGCCGAACTTGTCATATAATTATAGTAAACGCAAAATAGTAGGGGTGATGCTTATTTGAAGGCCTGTAAATGTAATGGGGTATATACTATCAGCTACTATCAAATATTGCGGATGGATTTTGCAATCACATGCCTTCAAATAAGGGATGTATCAAAAAGAGAGTTCCTTACCCAATGGTATTATATTATTATGGACTATTAGCTATTAACTACGTAGACATAAGAAGCTCATTTAGTCATTTATAACTATGACTTCACAAATGTGAAACACTGATCCTCTTAATAAAGCAAACTAAGAGGACAATACCACATGAAAAATCGAACTTTAAAACATTGTTAACAAACACACATGTTAAACCGAAGACCAAGTTATTTACTAAAAATGACCTAAAGCAAATCAGATATTACATCCTTGGTGGATTTATAGCTCAAAACTATACACAAAACAGAAGTTACACGTGATTAATGCAAACAAATTCTAGAAAGCAATACATTACAGTTTACACAACAAATGCATGCATATAAGAACTATATATGCAAAAGATAAAGGACATACAGTAACATTTTAGTGTCTTGCCCGACATGAAAAAAGTACAACTAGAGCAGATAAAATGTAACGAGTAACTTGTTAAATAAATCCTCACTAAACAAGTGCAAATAATAAGAAACACCATAAAAGTATATATTTGCCACGAACGCATGTTGTCAAGAACCAAAACCATTCTCAGAAGACATAACAAATACATAGAAACAATCAGTTCAAATAAGATTTTAAACATTTTTTTAACCAGATGTATATGCAAAGACTTGCAATTTTACCAATTTTTCTGTATAGCAAATATCACAGAAGTATATATCACATTGTGAGGCCAAAATGTTAAAGAAAAAAAATTACTTTGTTTTATCATAATAACAACACAAAATGAATAACTAACCCGTGTCGAAATTTATGAAAGTAGTCTAAGCCACAGTAACACTTTTGTCAAAAAAAAAAAAAGGCGACATGCTAAAATAATTGGCGGCAAATTGTCGTAGTTGATATAGTACATGACCATGTTTATGTTTCCTAATTGCTTGTATTTTTGGTTCGAATATAAAAGAAGATAAAAAAAAATTGATCGATGGTTAATTGTGTTTGTTTAAAAGTGATCTCCACCCTCTATTTTGAATGTATGAATCCGAGTGAAGGAAGTGGAGGGCAGAAATTCACTTGGCTTTAGCTTTCTAAAAAGAAAGTCTGGTGCCAAGTATAATGTATATTTGGTTGAGTGAGTCAATGAGAGAATAGGAAAAGGCACATCTAGATTTGTCCTTGTGTCAGCCAAATTCTGTGGTGAGTAAACGTGGGCTGTTCTTTTAACGTTGAATCGGTCATACCGGTCCGTAAGAGGCTTTAATTTGGTTCCAGTCGTGACCAGGTCGTCCAATGATTCGTCATTTCTCTCCAAATGACGCAGACAACCCGGATCGCCCAATGACGACCAACTTTTTTTTTTTTTTTTTTTTAACATTAAATTTAAATTTCATTCAAATTAAAAAACATTACATTACGAAATTAAAAAAAAAACATTACACTACGAATTTAAAGAAAAAAAAAACAAAAAACATTACAATACGAAATTCAAATAACGTTAAAACATTACAAAAACTTTTCATCGTCTTCGTCATCGTCATCGTCACTATCGACTTGATTCACTGCTTCGACATGATGTCGGAAGACGAAGAAGAACCGGATAAATGCTCGAATGACGACATATTAAAAATTGTGTTTCGTGGGTATTTCGTTAGAATGGTTGATTGAATATAGATGAGAAATGGGTGAGTGGTGAATTGTGTTTAAGGAGAAGTTGGTATTTATAGAGTGGTAAATTTGGTTTTAAAAAAAGTTTTTTTTTTTGTTTAAAGTTGCAAACGGTCGAATTTTTATATTAATAGTGAATTAAAGTTTGAAATGGAGACGTTTTACATCGGTTGGTTTTGCACCCGATGTTTGGATTTTTCTTCCCTCGACCGAAGTGGCAACCGACCACCACAGCCGAGGAAACCGATCTACACATCGGTCGACAATCACTTTTTTGGTTGCCCAACCGATTTTGACCACACGGATGCGACCAGCCTTAGAGCATGAGCAATGCATCAAGTCTTTAGTCTTTAAAGACTTGATGCATTTAGGGGGCGTTTGGTTGAATTTGAAATTCAAAATTTTAATTTCTAGAAAATTTTAATTCTTGAGAATTTAAAATTTCGGAATTTAAAACACCTTCTCCTGTTTGGTTGACAGAAATATATAATATTTTTTTTTTTTTTTTTTTTTTAATATATTTAATATCTTGAGCCACGAAGAGAGAAAGTTTTTGTAAAAAGCTATTCAAAAAGCTTTTGATGCAATACATAAAACTTTTTCAAAAGCTTTTTATAATAGTAAAAATCTTTTGTTAATTTTTGCATTGTGAATGCTCTTAGTTTAGTTTAATGCTAATGAAAGGTTGGTTGCCCGCTAATCGAGTAGTCGATCGAGTTGTATCCGCTGGCCCAACCGAACACGACCAATCAAACACCAAACTTTTTCATTTACTCGGTTTGTCAGCCAACCGAGTAAATGTGCAAACCTCTCATGATTTTTGGGTGTGTAATTTTTTTTGCATGTTTTTTGTTGTGGTTACGGTCGTTTTGTTAGCAAATTGTGGTGGATATAATTTTGGAGAGAGAAAGTTAATCTAGCAGTGGGTGACCACAATATTTGTGGTTGCCATTAGCATTGTCATTATTATTTGGTTTTCAAAACCACTACTTAGAGTGTGAGGTATGGTAACATGCCGATTGGGTGTCGTTTGTGTCAAATCAGTGTTACCTTAGCATTTCACATTCACATTAACACACCAAAAAGACCCCATCTACCATGTCTTGAACCGTTTGCGTGTCGTTTCATATTTTTTGGGCCCCAATATTTTTTTCACTTTTCAAACAAACTAAATTTTCATTCAAAACATAAAAATACAACTTACAATACGAAATTAAAACGTTACGAAATTTTAAAAAAAAGTTATGAATTATAACATACGAGATAATAAAAACATTACGAAAACTAAAAAACACGTATGAAATTAAAAAAAAAAAAATAAAAAAACCGCGAAAACTAATCTTGTTGTTGTCGATATTTTTTCTTTTTGCATTTCGACGAGGAAGGCTCGGTCCGGTGGCAAATTGGGGTCGTTGGAGTATTGAGAAACTTCAATTCTTCAATTCTTAGTATGCCCTCGTCTTTCCTCTTCGACGCCTTGTACACCGATTGAGCGGCTTCTCGTTTGAGTTAAAACTCATTTGCATAACACCCGCAAATTCTGGAGGGTTACATCCCACGGTGCTCGACGAGGTTTCGGATTTTGTTTTTTGAGGCATATGGTTTCCCCGGGGACGTGGTCTCGTATCATCGCCGAATAACTCGGTATGTCCGATGAGATTAACCGGGTTAACGGGGTCGGGCGATTCCCACTTGGCATGTTTTTTCAATATTTTTCACGCCCCGTCTTGAGTAAACGGTTGAACTCCCAATTTGGACTCATCACGATATGCTTGCCTAATGCTTCAAAAGATTAGCGACGTTTTCCCCACTTCGACCCACACATTTCAGATGTTTGTATATAGCGTTGAACCTTTGACAATTAGGGGTTCAATGTTGCTCACTTTCCGGTCAACAAATCTGTGAAAAACTAGAAGGAGATGTTGAATAGTTTTGCCGATTTTATCTTAGTTTCAAAAACTTTAGATTCGAAGTTATGTGAAATCGTGTGGATAGAGAGAAAGTATAGATCTATACGTAATGCAAGTAAAGAAAACAAGTAAAGTAAAGGATAGAAATGACACAACCGATTTATAGTGGTTCGGCTACAAGGATACCTTCCTTGCCCTACTCCACTCCCCGAGTCACCTACTCGAGAGTTCAAGCACTATGTCAACAAACTCCTTCAACTTGGCGGAGAAGCCTTCACAACGCCGCTTACACTTTTTCCGGTACAAAGCTAAATACCGAGTCCTTAACACAGAGGACCAAACCAACACTACTATAACACAAAAAATATGTGAAATATTAAATACAAGATCTTCGCTACAGAAATCTTGTGGATGAACAAATCAATCAAGGACACCTTGCTTGGATGACTTGTAGAATGCTCGTGATCTCGCCTTAGAGAATGACCTATATGAGAATCACAACAAAAGAAAGAAGAACTACTATATAGATCAAGAGATCTTAGGTTTGAAGAATGTAAGAATATAGAGAGAGTTTGTATGAAGAGGGTGAGTTACAATGAAGAAATGGCTCTCTATTTATAGGCAATTTCTTGCTACTGTTGCACGGATCCCACGGATCCCTTGCCTGAGGGATTCGTCTAGTGTAATCAGAGGGATCCGTGAGACGCTCCTGTTTGCCCATGGGTCATGGGTCATAGGTCATGGGTCCTAGACTTTGGACCATGGTTATCTAAGTAGATACAATGTATCTAAAAGATGCAATGCATCTAGTCAATGGGTTATGGGTTTACGCCATGGGTTATGGATATGCTCCATGGGTATGGATCATGGGTTATGGTTTTTACCCATCCTAATAAACTATTACAATAAATGAATTGTTACAACAATTTATATTAAATGACTATATATGTAGATGCTTTACAAAAATAACATGTATCCTTATAATTTTACTTAAGATAACATTATATTTGTTATCAACAAAACACAAAGAGCTCGTTAAATATTAATAAACATTTTTACGATTTATTTGTATTAACAATCTCCCCCTTTTTGTTGATGACAAAACATAATGTTATGATGAGTAAAACTTAAGATTAGATGTATGTTTTGAAAGCATAAGTTTTATTTCTTCTCCCCCTTTTTGTCGAAACAAAAAGTTACCCTAATGAAGAAATAAAGTGTGGAGAAATAGTCCACGTATCTCTAACTCCCCCTTGACGGTAGCTCCCCCTAGAATAGGGCATCAAGTGAGAAAATATAAAAACCTACAAAGAAAAAGTTAGTAGTAACATGCATATATAATCTTGTGATTGACGAGAAACAAGATAGAGATCCAAGGTATGTAAACAAAGCCTTGTAATAAAATAACAAAGTGTTGTGGTATATATGCCACATATAAACATGTAAAACTAAGAACAAGGTTTGTTCTTTAAAATGACTCAAAATAAAAAACTAGAGAAAATAGTAATATTATTCCTTCCATGCTTGCATAAGGTTATTGATGGAGGTTTTGGTGAGTGATTATGTTGATGCGATCAAGGATGTGGTTAAGTATGAATCGCATCTCTTCCCTAATTTCCATTGCAAGTTCCCCAGTGGATTGGCAATGTTCACAATGTAAATGATGTGGGTAATATGTGTGGAAAGTTTCCGGGTTAGTTTGATTTATGGGATGCGGAAGATGTGGTGGAAAAGTTGGAAAATATGGATCAAAGTCCGAATGTTTGGAAGTGGTGGAAAAGGACCTAGATGTTCTTGTAAGAAAATGGGAGCTAAAGGTGGTGAAGTTACAAGATCTTAGTAAATTGTGTTTGGAGATGTGGGAGGTGTTAAAAGACTAGTTCTTTTGGGTTGGTTTGTTGAGATCTTTTTGGAGTCTTAAGGAGTTCCAATAGATTGACTTTAGGTGGAGACTTGATATGTGATGATGGTGGTGTGCTTGCTGGAGATGAGGGAGGTGCTATTATGGAGCCATTTGGTGGTGAAAGGGTAGTTGGTGAAGAACTATTTGATAGTGTTTTGGCTAAACAACAAGGCCGGATGCTAATCCGTGCGGTTTTTCTAGATTTGGGTGGTGGTACTACGGAAGGTGGTAGGATAAAATTTTGGATTTCTTGAAGAGGATTGTTTGCAGAAGGTGATTCATCTATGTTGGAAGATCTTTTGGATGACATGATGATGGTTGTTTGTGAGGTTGAAAGTGATGAAGTTGCAAGCATTTTGGGAACCTTATTTATAGAGAAAATAATGCATTGTAATGAATGCTTGACCCAAAATGTGGACTAAAATCTAATGATTAGATATGAATTTAAGGCATGTGATCATGAGAACACAAGCATTAAGTAACATACTCATTAGTAAAAAGGATAAAAGGATGAAAATATAGAGGTTTTTAGTCAAAGTGAGAAAAATAGGAGAGAATTTCAGCTTCTGTCTCACGGATCCCACGGATCCTTCCCTTGAAGGAACCGTCCAGCGTTAATGTTGGGATTCGTGGTACTGGTGACTCGGGAAGCTTAAAATTTTCCTTTTGGAAATATTTGTGCCTAGTGTGTGCCTATATGCAAACCATTTGGAGTTTCGGTTATATCGACTCCTAAAAGAAAAAGAAAAATAGACTAGAAGTGAAAAAGCATACTATTATGTGAGATAACCCGAGTGCTCCTAATTTATTGTTGTTTTAAATGAATGTACCCGAAAATACATATTAGTTATGTGTTCCTGATGAGTGTGTAAATACTCATCATTTTGGTCAAATCTGAACTGCAAAACATTTAAAAATGCTCAGAAATGCATCAAAATCTGAAAATATTCCAAAATTGCAATTTATATGTTTCGGATGCAAAATGTTCAAAATCGATGAAAAATGAGCTAAGTTTGCATAATTGGCGTTTCATCCCCAAGTTTCAAAATTGTCGAAATAGTCCCCGAGCACATAATTTCAAAAGAAAAATCACCAAAGGTCCTTTTAAAATCATAAGTTGTCAAATTTAGTCCTTTGGTGAAAAATATCAAAAGTTTTGAGAAATTACAAAATTAGTCCTTCAAGTTTGAAAATTGGCAAAAATGGCCCCTGGAAATTGGAAAATGTCAAGTTTGGTCCTTGTATTATTAAAACTTGTCACTTTTGGTCCCTTGAAACATCTTTGTGAAAATGGCAGCCTAGGTCCTTGTATTTTCAGAAATTGCAACATTAGTCCTTGTGTTTTAAAACCCTTTAATACCATTGTGACCCTTGTCACAAGCCAAGTGACCCTGCCAACCTTTGGACCCCTGTCAATATTTTATTTGGACCCCCTGGCATTATTACCACCCGGTCAAACCAAATGGTCAAACAACCCTTGGCGCCAAAGTCCTCCTCCTCAACTGCTAAGCCTGCAACACTTCACCCTCCCATCCCCCCTCCTCACCTCCACTTTTCCATGTCCCCCCACCTTCAACTAACCTCCAAGATGCATTAAATGCACCTCTCATCCCCTCACTCAACCCCAACTGTCAAATACTCCTTTTGGCGCCAAAACTTGATCCAATGGCCAATATAGCTTCAAGACATCCAATGGCCAAGGAAATTGATGGGAATTAATCAGAGATGAGAGAGAAGGAGCTTGGATTATAAAAGAGAGCAAAAGGATAAGAAGAAGAAGAGTCTTGTAGTTTTTTAGTTTTCATTAATGTCGTTTTTATCTTAAAAGTTTTAGTTAAGTGGAAAATCTGTAATATTTTGTTTCTTTGTATCAAACTAAGCTTATTGTATCATTATAACTTATTTCCAAGCATCAATTCAAGTTGTGCTAAGATTTTAAGTTTCAAGCTCACTGTTGAAATTTTCCATTTCAAACACTCACACCCAAGCTTTAAATAGCTTGTTTCTCAGTTTCTATAAGCTTATATAAGTCGATTATAGCTTTTGTAAGCTTAAATTCAAGTTTCTAGCTAGTTTGAAAATTGGTCAAAGAAAGTCAAACGGGGCAAAAATGATGCAGATATGGTTAATGGGTGAAGCAGTGCTAGCTTTGGGTTGATTCTGAGTTAATGGGTTGATCAAAATAGGTTAGAGGTTCATTGGGTGTTGTTTCAAGCCATAGTGGCTAAGGACCCTTGTAAGTGATTTTTAAAGTTTCTTAGCACAATTTGTTTTTGCAGTGATAAATAGTTAAAATCTGTGTATCAAGTTGTAATTAGGTTAGGAGAACTCAGTTTGATTAATAATGTTGGCTAGTTAAGTAATTAGATCAGTTTTAATTGCAAAACAGTATCTTAAAGGGTGTTTGGATTTGGTACTTAAACTGTGTTATAGGTTTGTGCAGTGGGTAAAACTTGTTGCTTTAGGTTTATTAAGATCATATACACTCATATCTGTCTTAAACTTGTGCCTGCTAACCTTTAAAGTCAAAATCTCAGTTCCACTGTCTTAATTGCATATCTGTTGAAGTTTTGGAAAAACAAAATCTTGATTTGTGTTTAGAATTGATAGGTATCACTTGCAGAAGCTTCATTTCATCATTTAACATCAAGTTCAATCCACAAATTGATTACAAAGTTCATAAAAGTCAACTGATCAATCTTATTTCAAAAGTCAAAAAGTTGAAAAATCCAGTTTTTACCCAACTGAATTGAATTTTCATTGACTCATCTCTGGGTCAAACAAAGTGGAAATTGTGATTTTAAAAACTTCCCTTGGTCTATTTTCTTATAGTCATTTTTGTATATTTTTGTAAAATTTTTAAAAGCTCCAAATGAGCTTGTGGATTGGGTCTTAGTTGCCACAAGAATCGAGTCGATCAGAACGACTGCATGTGTTTTGTGCAGGTTGTAACAAGCTCATGAGAGCTCACTTTGGTCTCATCTTTGGTTCATAGATAGCCAACCAGGTCTAGATTAAATTTCAATTGCTGGTTTTCATTTTCAGCTTAATTTGCAACTTGTGCTTAAGTCCAAAAGTAGTTACCTAAAACTGTTTTTAAGCAATAAGCTCAAATAAGTCAAATCTGTGTAAATGGTGATTTAGAAGTTAAAAGCAGTTGTGATAAGTTGCATTTGGGTAATCTTAGCGTAATATAGCTTCTGTTTCAAGTTGGTGGCTTTTGGTGCTTATTTTCTTAAAATAAGTACTTAATAATAAGCACTTATCATTGCAGTTTCAATTTCTTGTACACAACCCCTGTTTTTTATATTTTTCCTAGATTCTAAATATTATTTTAAGCTTATCTTGAATTTTTCAGATTTTTACAGGTCAGTTTGGTATTTTTCTTCATTTTAATTAGTTTTTAAGCATTTTTAATTAGCAATTAATACAAATAATTCAGAAAAGTTTCAAAAAAATAAGTTTTCATTTTTCTTAAGTTAAGATAAATATAAAAAGACAAAAAAATATTTTACCAGATTTTTCTTAGTTAAATTTGTATTTTTAAGTAATTTAAGTTTTAAATAGTTTTTAATTCATAGAAAATACAAAAATATTCAGAAAAATACAAAAATAGTTTTGAAAATTCTATTTTGTTATTTTAGATTTTTCTAAGTCAAAATTGTATTTTTCTAGCTTTATTTCATATTTTCTTGTATTTTAGGTTATTATTTAATAGTTAGAAATAGTTTTTAATTAATAATAATTAATTAAATAGTTTTAAAAATAATTTTATTTTTCTGAAAATTTTCTTTTATCATTAGGTTTGTAAAAATATCATTTTCATATTTTTAGGGTTAATATTGATTTAGTTTCACATTTTCATTTGTACGTCACGTAGTTTTTTTTTTTAATTCAGTTTTATAAAACATAAAATCAGTTCCCTTTAGCATTCAAAAGACATGAGATGCAATGAAAACGGGTTTTTACTTTGTATTAATAATGAAAAAGAAGTTTGTCCTAGACGTGAGAAATAGCTTTTTATGAGAGAGATACGGGAAGAAGTATCCTTTTAGAAAGCATTTAGAAAAAGTTTCTTGTTTGAAGAAAACGTTTATCTTTTAGTTAAGAGAAATTAGTATGAAATTACATGTTTTGTAAATAAAATTTACCTTGTGTTTTGAAAATTCCCGTATTGTCTGTGAGTTGTGTGTGAAATAGAGATCCTAGACTCAGAAAAGGAGAAGGCTTTCGTTTACATACCTTGTAGAGTTTTTAGAGACTAATTACGATGATTGTTCCATGAGACCAAGACCAAGACGAATCAAGTTGAATTGTTCCCGCTTCAACGGTTTGGTGAGGACGTCGGCTATGTTGTCTTCGAATGCTACCTTCTCAATAGAGATGTTCCCCTTTTGAACATTGTCTCTTAAGAAGTGATGACGGATTTCTATATGCTTGGTGCGGGAGTGCAACACCGGATTCTTGCTTAAGTCGATGGCACCTTTGTTGTCACATAGAATGGCTATGTCACTTAGATGAATGTCGTAGTCAACTAACGCTTGTTTCATCCATAGTACTTGTTGGCATGCTTTGCCGGCGGAGACATATTCGGCTTTGGTTGTTGATATGGCTAATGCCGTTTGCTTCTTCGAGAACCAAGATGTTAAACAACATCCCATAAAAGTACATACACCACTTGTACTCTTTGATCAACATAATCACCGCATGGTCGAATCGCATATACAATAGTTTCTACCCCCGTACCCTTAGGATACTATAATCCTAATTGAGTCGTACCCTTAATGTATCTAAATATTCTTTTGACCGCTTCTAGATGTGATGTTTTAGGGTCTTCTTGAAACCTAGCATATAGACAAACACTAAACATGATATCCGGCCGACTAGCCGTAAGATAGAGAAGACTACCAATCATGCCACGGTATTTTGTCTTATCAACGGATTCACCGTCTTCATCTTTTGTAAGTTTAGTGTCGGATGACATTGGTGTTCTTATAGGTTTTGACTCTTTTAAACCAAATTTCTTTAACATCTCTTTTATGTATTTAGATTGATTAAAGAAGATACCATCTTCTACTTGTTTGATTTGTAGACCAAGAAAGAAACTTAGTTCTCCCATCATACTCATCTCAAACTCGTCATGCATGATTTTAGAGAAATCATCACACATGTCTTGACAAGTAGATCCGAATATAATATCATCCACGTATATTTGAACAATAATTATATGTGATTCCTTTTCTTAGTGAAAAGTGTATTATCAACTAACCCCATGGTGTAGTTGTTTTGATTAAAATGACTTGAGTCTATCATACCAAGATTTTGGGGCTTGTTTAAGACCGTAAAGAGCTTTCTTTAATTTATACACATGTTTAGGTTTTTTGAAATCGATAAAGCCCGGAGGTTGAGCTACATAAACTTCTTCATTAATAAAACCATTTAGAAAAACACTTTTAACATCCATTTGAAAAAGCTTAAGATCATTAGCACAAGCATAAGCAAGAAGTATTCTTATAGACTCTAATCTAGCCACGGGGGCATAGGTCTCATCAAATTCTATTCCTTCTTGTTGATTATACCCTTGGGCAATGAGTCTAGCTTTGTTTCTAGACACTACACCGTTTGCATCTAACTTGTTTTTATATACCCATTTGGTTCCTATTATGGTTTGATTACTAGGTGGAGGGACAAATGTCCAAACATCGTTAGAGACAAATTGATTTAACTCTTCTTGCATAGCCATTATCCAACTTTCATCTTTTATGGCTTCTTGTGTATTCTTAGGTTCTATGGTAGAGACAAAACAAAATAAGCTACTTTGGTTTTGGACTTGAGACCTTAAGGTTCTTTCGTTTAATTTTCCTATGACCTTATCTACGGGGTGATCTTTAGACTCTTTAATATTGATGATTTCATTGTTTAATGGTTCATCTTCTTTGTTTGTATTTTTCTTTATTTCTATGGCCTCACTTTCGATTATCTTGTCATCGACAAGAGGAAGGGTAGGTTTAGGTGGACTTTCATCAAATTTAACGTTTAATGACTCTTCAACCTTCATTGTTTCTTTATTTAATATAACATAAGCTTTTCTATTAGGAGAGTAACCTAAAAAGATACATTCGGTTGATTTAGGATCAAATTTAGTTAGGTAATCTTTAGTGTTAAGTAGAAAACATTTGCCACCAAAGACTCTAAAGTGTTCTAACGTAGGCTTTTTGCCTCGAAGTAACTTGTATGGAGTTTTACTTAAAAATGGTCTAATTAAGACTCGGTTAAGTATGTATGTTGATGTATCAACGGCATTGCACCAAAACTTTTGAGGTATAGATTGCTCATTTAACATGGTGCGACTGATTTCTTGTAGTGTTCTATTTTTCCTTTCAACTACCCCATTCGATTATGGAGTGTGAGGAGCCGAGAAGTTGTGAGTAATACCATTAGCGTCACAAAAGGCTCCAAATTGCACTTCAGTATCGAATTCCCTACCATGATCCGTTCTAATAGACACTATAGAACTTCCTAATTGATCGAACGTTTCATTTTTATTTATTAAAAATTTAGTCCATGTGTACCTAGAGTAATCATCCACTATAACCAAAGTGCATTAGTTGCCTCCATAACTTTGGATAGCGGATGGACCAAATAAACCCATGTGAAGTAATTCTATACACTTAGTTATAGAGACCATGTTTTTAGGTTTGTGACTAGCGTGGACTTGTTTTCCTACATTACAAGCATCACAAAAGTGATGTTCATATTTTAATTTTGGTAGATCTCTTACTAGATCTTTGGATGATAGCGATTGAAGAAGTCGCATATTGACATGACCCAATCTTCGATGCCATAAGGTCGAAGTATCATCCATAGAAGTAAGACAAAGTTTGTCTTTAGGTTCATTACCGATTTTAATGACATAGACTCCATGTTTCCTAATTCCTCTTCCTGTAGTGATACCGTTTTTCAATATCTTACTACCGGTTTCATTAAAAAGCACGTTACACTTCTTATCACATATTTGTCCTATACTTAGAAGGTTAAAGTTTAGGTTTTCTATGTGACACACATCGTTAATGGTTAGAGATTTGTTATAAATCGTACCTTTACCGATGATTTTGCTTTTGCTATTTCCAAATACCACATTTTCTCCATTGAAGGATTCATATGTGGAAAATAAATCTTTATTACCGGTCATGTGCCTCGTGCACCCGCTATCCTTGATCCATTCATCTGGATCTAGGTCGACCTTTAAGCACACCTAAGAAAACAGTTAACTCAAAAGTTTGGTCCCCATTTGTTCATGGGTCCATTAGTGTTATACATTTCATTCATGTTAGACATATATGGAAAAGGTGAGTATGCATTCCATGGTGCAAAGTTTTGAAATGGAAAACCGTTTTGCATATTAGGATTCCATCCCATTTGATGGTTACTTCTCGGATAAACATTATTAGGTCTCCTTATAAATGTGTTTGGTTTTGAAAATGATAGACCTTTGTTTCTTATAAAACTTTGATTTTGTCTTGGAGGTGGTTGTCTAACAGTCACATGAGCTGGTTTCTTCTTATTAACAATAACAAAATCGGTTCTAGATGAAGAGGCTATATTATTACTATTGTTTGCTTCAGCAGACCCACGGATCCCTAGTTTTACACTAGCCGGTTCCCTTTTTGTGGGATTCGTGACTATAGTGACTTGTTTTTCTATTACTTTGACGAATTGTGTTTCTTTGTTTTCACTAGTTGAAGCATCAAGCTGCTGAATACCTAAACCTTTTTGGTTTTTTCCTGTTTTAACACTATCTAATATCATATAAAGAGTATTAGTTCTCATTCTAGCAATCTTGGAATCTAGTTATCAACTAGTGTTTGAAGTTGAACACAAAGCTCACATTCCCCACTTGCTATCTTCCCCTTTTCTAAACGTTTTAATTTAGCTTTTAACTCAAGGACTTCCTTTTCTAAGCGTTCATTTCGGTTTTTCAAAATCTTGTTTTTGTTAATTACCTTTAAACTAATTTTGCAAAGTTTATCATATTCACGATGCAATGAATCATCATCTAATGATGAGCTACTATAATAGAGAGATTCGGGACATACCTTGTTTGAGTCATCTGCCATGAGACATATTTCTTCGTCCTCTTCCTAGCTCATTCCCCACGAACCACTCACGAATGCTTTTTGTTTGTCACATTTGGGACACTCACTAATAAAGTGATTAGGGTCCCCACATTTAAAACAAGCGCGTTCATCCCTTGCTTTCTTGTCGTCTTTGCCTTTCCGGAACCCCTTCTTGTCGTCATATGGTTGCTTGACATATCTTCCCTTTCTTTTAAAGAACTTCTTGAAATCCCTTACCACTATGGCATACTCTTCGTCATCACTATCCGAAAAAGAGTTTTCTTCATCGCTTAAGACCTTCTTGGCTTTTAAGGCAAGAGATTTGTGCTTCTCCTTCTTCTCTTTTGAGGCTTCGGAATCTTTAGCGAGGACAAGCTCATAGACCTTTAGATTTCCTGTGAGTTCATCAAGGGTGAGGATTGACAAGTCTTTTGATTCTTCAATTGTTGTCACCTTAGATCTCCATTTGGATGGAAGCGCCCTTAGATATCTCGTAACATGATTACGACTAGAGAAAGACTCATCAAGTGCTTGTAATGATGTAATTATAGTATTAAAGTTAGCAAAAGAATGATCTATAGTATCCTTATCCGATATTGAAAATTGTTCATATCGTTGAACAAACAAATCTATTTTTTATTGTTTTTAACTTGTTGATTTCCTTGATGAGTTACAACTAAAGAATTCCAAATTTCTTTAGAGATTTTAAGCATGGAAATTCTTTCGAATTCCTTTTTGGGTAAAGCATTGTATAAAACATTTTAGCTTCACTATTTTTGAAAAGCTTTTTCTTATGATCATCGGTGAGTTGATCATGAGGTGTGTTTACTAAATTTCCGGTTTCATCTTTTGTAGTGGCTTCAAAATCGCCTTCAACAATGATGCACCAAAGATCAATATCTTTTGACTTCACATACGTTTCGAATCTATTTTTCCAATAAATAAAACCATTAGTTTCAAGTAGTGGAGGTCGTTGCATAGATTGCCCTTCTTTATAATTTTCAGAACCCATATTGATCGAAAAGTTTTTAAAATACTATTTACTTTAAAACTTTTGTAAACTTAGCTCTTGATTCCAATTGTGGAAAACTAGAAGGGGGGGGGGGTTGAATAGTTTTTCCGATTTTATCTTAGTTTCAAAAACTTTAGATTCGATGTTATGTGAAATCGTGTGGATAGAGAGAAAGTATAGATCTATAAGTAATGAAAGTAAAGAAAACAAGTACACCTTCCTTGCCCTACTCCACTCCCCGAGTCACCTACTCGAGAGTTCAAGCACTATGTCAACAAACTCCTTTAACTCGGCGGAGAAGCCTTCACAACGTCGTTTACACTTTTTCCGGTACAAAGCTAAATACCGAGTCCTTAACACAGAGGACCAAACCAACACTACTATAACACAACAAATATGTGAAATATGAAATACAAGATCTTCGCTACACAAATCTTGTGGAGGAACAAATCAATCAAGGACCCCTTGCTTGGATGACTTGTAGAATGCTCGTGATCTCGCCTTAGAGAATGATCTATATGAGAATCACAACAAAAGAAAGAAGAACTACTATCTAGATCAAGAGATCTTAGGTTAGAAGAATGTAAGAATATATGAGAGAGTTTGTATGAAGAGGGGTGAGTTGCAATTAAGAAATGGCTCTCTATTTATAGGCAATTTCTTGCTACTATTGCACGAATCCCACGGATCCCTTGCCTGAGGGATCCGTCTAGTGTAATCAGAGGGATCCGTGAGACGCTCCTGTTTGCCCATGGGTTATGGGTCATGGGTCATGGGTCATGGGTTCTAGACTTTGGACCATGAGTATCTAAATAGATACAATGTATATAAAAGATGCAATGCATCTATTCAATGGGTTATGGGTTTACTCCATGGGTTATGGATATGCTCCATGGGTATGGAATGGGTTATGGTTTTTACCCATCCTTATAAACAATTACAATAAATAAATTATTACAATAATTTATATTAAATGACTATATATGTAGATGCTTTACAAAAATAACATGTATTCTTATAATTTTACTTAAGATAACATTATATTTGTTATCAACAAAACACAAAGAGATCGCTAAATATTGATAAACATTTTTACGATTTAATTGTATTAACAAATTCCTTAGTACGTTTGTGATGAGAAGCTTTATTGAACTAAAAAAGAACCTTGTTCCAAAATGAATCATCCTTTCGGTCATTTTCGGTTCGGTTGTCCTTAGAAACGCTAACATAACACAAGGCTAATAAAGTTTCCTCTGCATCCGTCCAACGAAAATGAGCTCGTACAGGTGCGGGTTGCATTTCCTCGTCGGGTATGTCGATTGTGCTACGTTTGCGGGTCGTTGTTTTATTCCGCATTTGCGTGACGACGTGGGCACGTTTGGTGGTGGCATCAATTTGTGTCGATTGTGTTTCTTGTGGTGGATTTTTTGAAGGTTTTGAAATTATTGGTTAAGTAATGGCCGTTGGTATTTATGATATAGTTGTTCGGGGGTTAATGTAGGCATAGAGGATTGAGTACCAAACGGAGGATATTGTGAAGATGACGAGTGATGAGTGTGTAAATACTCATCATTTTTGTACAAAATAAACTGCAAAATCATCTGAAAACACTCAGAAACATATCTCCTCCGGAGTATGATCATTTCTATTTTGATCTTGATCTTGACCGGGGGGGAGACATGCTCTATCATAAGAGTTTTCTCATTGAGGACACTACCCCGTCTCTTCCTCCCGAGGTTTTTGTTAAAAATCACCCTATGAGCTTAAATGATCAAATTCAAATTAAAGATGATGAAGAATGGATCCTTATTGTTATCAAAATCTTCATTCCATTCCTCACATATCTTGTGATTTCTTCTCTTCTTCACTCCTTCGGAATGAAGACATTATCTTTGATCCGGCATTTCCATATATCATTTTGAGCGGTTCTATGTATATCTCATCGGTGTGGAACTTTCACGTGCTTCAAATGTTTGTCGAACATCTTGAATGAAAGTCCGATGGAGATTGTTTCTTCCACTTTGCTTCCCATGAACCAATGAATTGAGAATCAGTCGAGCTAGCGACTCGGAAATCAAAAAGCGATATACGCACCATATGGGTTTTCACCCATATTTCGACTTCTTACCCTTTCTACCACCTAAGTGTGGGGTGATGCCCATATTATATATATATAAGTATCTTAAAAAAAAAAAAAAAAAAAAAAATCTTTCTAAATAATGGTAGTAATATTTCCCTTTTCGTTCTTTGGTTGACATAACTGCTGGTACTTTGAATATTGAGGCAATATTCATTTCTAAGTGTGGGGAATTCTCACGAATTTTATCATGTATTATCCACCTAATTCCCCGTTTTGGCCAAAATTTTTTTGGAGTAAGTGTTTTACACTTTCTCATTAGGTTATCGATCCGCTTGTCTAATAAACAAAAGGATTGGCTAATCCGAGAGCAAGCGGCTCTTGGTAAAGATATATCAAATCCGTTTATATGGCTTGCAATTTGCCCAAAATTGTATGGTATTCATTTCACCATATCCTAAAAAGTGAAGAGTTGGCTAGCCCGCAAGATTATGGCTTGTGGTAAAGGCGATGGAAAATCCATAATTGGTAATCACTCACCAAAGATAATATTGATAATTTATCTAAGAGTTGGCTAGTCCGGAAGGGTGCGGCACGGTAAAGACAAATCAAATCCGTTGGAAGGCGGTGGTTTGCTCAAAATCACATGGTTATCGGTGTACCATGGTTCTTACTTGAATGAAACATTTGGCTACTCCGAGTAATGGCTTTTGGTAAAGAGATTAAAATCCATTATGTTTTCTCAAATCATTGCTAGGGACTAGCAATATCTCGATGTGGGGATTGATGGTGTGTAAATACTCATCATTTTGTACAAAATAAGCGCAAAATCATCCGAAAACACTCGAAACACATCAAAATGATCAAAATATCACAAATCGGTGTTTTATGTGTTTTAAATACAAAATATCAAAATCGGATGAAAAACATATCAAATTTGCAAAATTGCGGTTTGATCCCCAAGTTTCAAAGTTGTCAAAAGCAGGTCCACGAGCTCAAAATTTCAAAAGTAAAATCACCAAAGGTCCTTATAAAATCAACAAAAACATCATTTTAAATATAGTGATAGCGTTTATTTAATATCTTTTATCTTTTTAACTTTCTTTAATTTGCATTTAAGCCGTTTTAATTTGTTGGCTTTTCCGTAGTTATAATCCATTCACAATTTCCTTTTCCGTTCAAATCTCGCGATCACTAAACGTTTGATAATCCATTGCATAGCTCGCTGGGACATAACGACCCGGGGAGACCCTATACTCCTCAGATCTTCATTGAGTTCGTTCCTGAGCCGTTTTAAGGTTGTTACGGTCCGCCATTCACAAGTGGCGGGCTTGCGTGATATACCTTGACTGTTTGGGAGCGCATCAAATTTTGGCGCCACGCTTGCGGAGTCATCTTGATAATCTTACGTCTAGCAGATTAGTGATTTGGATATTCACTCTTTGTTCATACCATCCATACATATATGTTTATATTTTCTTATCCAAAAACACAAAAATATTCTTCTCATTCCTCTTATTCGTTGATTCTATTTCTCTTACCCTCTTTTCTTGTTTAATTCTATTCTTCGTATCCTCTCAACCATTTGATTCTCCTCTTATCCTCTATATGTTTAATTCTAATGGCGGACATGCGTCGATGTTGAAATGCTCAAGTACCCACCGAGGGTTACGAAGATCTTGTTGTTGTCTGGAGATTCTTCGAGAAAATTTCGAGATACAAACCGGTTTAATTCAACTAATTATGTCAAATCCATTCTATGGTTTTGAGAGGAGCGATCCTATGCTCACATCCGATGGTTTGATAGATTAATTTCAACCATAAAATATAGGGATGTTCCTCATGACACAATTAAGTTGATCTTATTCTCATTTTCTCTCGAGGGGCACTCGAATTGGCTCGAAAAGAACCCCTCGATCGATCAACGCTTGGGAAGATCTCGTTTCAAAATTTGTAAATCGTTTCTTTCCTTATTCTAAGGCGGAAAATCTTAAGAACGAGATTACAAACTTCAGTGACGCTTTGATGAAAGTTTTGGTGAGGCATGGGAAAGATTCAAAGATCTCATATGGAAATGCCCACATCATGGTTTCTCGGAATTACTCCAGATCGATATATTCTACAATGCTTTAACGCAAACCGATCAAGATTCACTTAATGCAGCCGCCGGTGGCAATATCTTGTATCGTACCCCAAGGGATATATTGACGATCATCGAGAACAAATCGAAAGTTCCGACTACGAGAAACAAACCGATTGAGATGGCTGAGCTTACCAATGATATTCGATGCATGAAGCAAAAATCAGAGCCCGTTGTTACCGTTACTGAAAGATGTGATATTTGTGGTGGTCCCCATCCTTTTTACGATTGTCAAGCCACCGATGACGAGGTTTATAATGCTACATCAACCCAATATCACAAGACTTTCGTTTTCGATGATGATGAGGATTCCATTCAAACGAAAGAATATTATGCGAGTTTGTCGGCTACAACCAATCCTGTTTACGAGCCTTTCATTTCCGACTCTTCCCTTCACTCACACGGTTGAGAGAAGTGGCGTCGTTTAGAAGAGTTCGATGATCATATTTCAACAAACATTGTTGAACCGTTGACTCTCTCATAATGGGGGCGAGCCTCTTAGCACTATTCCGAAATGGAATCGTCCGGTGTTGAGAGCCTTGTCCCAATCCCAAGTGAGTCCGAGGTTATCTCCGTAATATGTGTGATAAGCCTCTTGATGATGATTCTTACCCTCCTCTTGACATTCCAAATGATCATGTTGATATGTTCTCCGATTCGACAACGATTGTACTTCGTTTGACGATTCTTTATCTTATGGAGACATTGATTATGTCGAGGACTTACCTTCCGAGCTAGTTAGCTTAGAGGATGCGAGAGATTCGATGATCCGGAAATTGAGGGCGAGATGCTTCGTGAAAAATTATTCAATATAAATCTCCTCGTTTCTAAGATCGAATCATTACGTGCTAAGTCGACTTCATCTCCTATCCCGTTGTGGATAGTGACTTGGAAAAGCCCGAACCAATTCACGAACTTAAGGCTTTTCCAATGATTCTTTTCCGAATTTGAAGTATTCCGCTTTGATGACGATTATACTAAAAGGAGAGTAGTGGCAATCCCACTTTTCATCTTTCTCTTCCGAGTATGATTCGTTTCTCTTTGATCTAGATCTGAGGAGTTCTCGGTGAACTCTCTCATATCATATCTCCTCCGGAGTATGATCATTTCTATTTTGATCTTGATCTTGACCGGGGAGACATGCTCTATCATAAGAGTTTTCTCATTGAGGACACTACCCGTCTCTTCCTCCCGGGTTTTTGTTAAAATCACCCTATGAGCTTAAATGATCAAATTCAAATTAAAGATGATGAAGAATGGATCCTTATTGTTATCAAAATCTTCATTCCATTCCTCACATATCTTGTGATTTCTTCTCTTCTTCACTCCTTCGGAATGAAGACATTATCTTTGATCCGGCATTTCCATATATCATTTTGAGCGGTTCTATGTATATCTCATCGGTGTGGAACTTTCACGTGCTTCAAATGTTTGTCGAACATCTTGAATGAAAGTCCGATGGAGATTGTTTCTTCCACTTTGCTTCCCATGAACCAATGAATTCGGGGTCGAGTCAAGCTAGCGACTGGAAATCAAAAAACGATGACGCACCATATGGGTTTTCACCCATATTTCGACTTCTTACCCTTTCTACCACCTAAGTGTGGGGTGATGCCCACATATTATATATATATAAGTATCTTAAAAAAAAAAAAAAAAAAAAAAAATCTTTCTAAATAATGGCGTAATATTTCCTTTTCGTTCTTTGGTTCGGCATAACCGCGGTACTTTGAATATTGAGGGCAATATTCATTTCTAAGTGTGGGGGAATTCTCACGAATTTTATCATGTATTATCCACCTAATTCCCGTTTTGGCCAAAATTTTTTGGAGTAAGTGTTTTACACTTTCTCATTAGGTTATCGATCCGCCTTGTCTAATAAACAAAAGGATTGGCTAATCCGAGAGCAAACGGCTCTTGGTAAAGATATATCAAATCCGTTTATATGGCTTACAATTTGCCCAAAATTGTATGGTATTCAACTCACCATATCCTAAAAAGTGAAGAGTTGGCTAGCCCGCAAGATTATGGCTTGTGGTAAAGCGATGGAAAATCCATAATTGGTAATCACTCACCAAAGATAATATTGATAATTTATCTAAGAGTTGGCTAGTCCGGAAGGGTGCGACTTGGTAAAGACAAATCAAATCCGTTGGAAGTCGGTGGTTTGCTCAAAATCACATGGTTATCGGTGTACCATGGTTCTTACTTGAACTGAAACATTTGGCTACTCGAAAGTAATGGCTTTTGGTAAAGAGATTAAAATCCATTATGTTTTCTCAAATCATTGCTAGGGACTAGCAATATCTCGATGTGGGGATTGATGAGTGTGTAAATCTCATCATTTTGTACAAAATAAAGCGCAAAATCATCTCGAAAACACTCGAAACACATCAAAATGATCAAAATATCACAAATCGGTGTTTTATGTGTTTTAAATACAAAAATATCAAAATCGGATGAAAAACATATCAAATTTGCAAAAATTGCGTTTTGATCCCCAGTTTCAAAAGTTGTCAAAAACAGTCCCTGAGCTCAAAATTTCAAAAGTAAAATCACCAAAGGTCCTTTTAAATCATAATTTGTCAAATTTAGTCATTTGGTGAAAAATATAAAAAGTTTTGAGAAAATTACAAATTGGTCCTTTAAGTTTCAAAATTGGCAGAATAAGTCCCTGGAAAATCTGAAAATGGCAACTTTGGTCCTTTCATTATTAAACCTTGTCATTAATGGTCCCTTGAAATAACTTTGTTGAATTGGCAGGAATAGTCCTTGATTTTCAGAAAATGGCATAACTAGTCCTTGTTATTATTAAGCCTAAAACCCATTTTGACCCTTGAACCTCATTTGGACCCCTGTCATTTACCAATTTGGACCCCCCCAATATAACACTGCCCAGTCAACCAAGTGGTTTGACTTCACCCTTGGCGCCAAAAACACTTCACCCTTTCTTCCCACTTGATACCTGCTCTTCTGCAACACCCCTGCACACTCAAGACCTCCTCACCTTATCACTAAACCTGTCCCCCCCTTCCAAACACTACACTCCAAGAATCATTAATCATCTCACCCCTTTCCTCACTCAATCTCACACAACAGGTCAAATATAGATTTCCCGCCAAAAATGAATAAATGGCCAAGATGATTTCTAGCCATCCAAGGGTCAGAAAATGGTGGGATTTGCAGAGAAAGAGAGAAGAAGTCAAGTGGGATTATAAAAAGGGAAGAGTGAAGCAAGAATGAGGAGTAGTTAGTCTTTTTATTTTTCCTAATGTCGAATTTTACATTAATGTTTTAGTGTATGTCCAAATATTGTAATCTCAGTTTTTATGTATTAGTTTTAAGCTAGGAAAGCTTTGTAAGGTGTTTTTGAACAATTTATCCAAGTTTTATTCAAGTTCACAGTTTAAAGTTTACTGTGAAAATTTTCCATTTCATGTTCTGATTCCAAAGCTTTATATAGTTTGTTTCTCAGCTCCAATTAGCATATTTAAGCTTATCAAACCTTTTATAAGCTCAAAAGTCGATTCAATTAATTTTGCTTGATGGTCAACGAAAGTCAACTGGGACTCAAATTGGAGATGGTGTTGAATCTGGTTGATCTGAGAGGATGATATGGGGTTAAACTAGCCTAGAATAGATTAGGTTTGGGTTTGGTGTTGGCCTGCATAAGCTGGATACATGTGAGTGACTTTCTCACTTTTCATTTTTTGTCATTTTGCATCTCATGCTTGTTTACATTTACGTGGTTACCATCGGTTTAAACATGTTTCATTAAGCAGTATTTAAGTCTTATAAGCTCGGTTTGATCACCGGTATTAGCTAGATTAGAAGTTGGCTCATTTAAATATGCAAATGAAGCTTAAAAGGGTGTTTGGTTTAAGCTTATTTGAAGTCAAAACTTCAGTTTACCCACTTTGACATTCAAAGTCAAAGTGGTTTCAAGGTTTAAAATAGTTTTGAAAGTAGTTTTATTGAGTTAACAAGTTTAGTGTACTTTTGAAAACAATACAACCCACATCTGCTCACTGTTTTGCACACAAATCAGCAATATTCTTTATTGCGACCCTTTTCAAGCTTATTTTTCATCAAAACTCTTCCAAATCACTTTTCTTGCAACCTCCCATACCCATCTTTATATTTGATGGTTTGTTTGCACTTAGGATAGTTTTAGGTTAGTTATAATTGCATTCAAAATCTGTTAAAACCACTTGATGAGTTGTTTCTGAACAGATATGCGATCCATTAGCACTTTTGCGACTTACTTTTAGGTTTGTTAGAGCGCCATATTAGTTGCAATTTTGTTTTTAGGTATCTTGTAGTATTGTCTTTAGCTATTTTGAGTTGTTTGTTGATTTGGTGCTCATTTACATGCTTATCTCTAAACAAAAGTAGCCATTTGGCTGTTTTAGTACTGATTAAGCCTTGAGCAGACAGTATAGAGGCATTTAAAGTGCTTATTTGCTTTTCTCTCCTTAGTTATGGCTTCATTCGGTTTTCCATTTGTGCCTTTAGTTAATTAGCTTAGGTCCTTGATTAGTTTAGCTTATTGCATTCCTTAGATAGTTTTTTTAGCTCTTGTAATCCCTTTAGTTATCCTCAAAACCAAACGACCTTTAGTGGATTTTCTTTGAATTAATAAAATTCGTTGTCGACTTATTTGTAGCTTTTTCAAGTTAAGTTTTCACGAAACATTGCTTATTTCATCCCTTAGTTAGTTGGTATATGAAAAAAAAAAAAATATAATAAGAAAAGCGGAGGAAGTGGAATTGAACCCACGACCTCCACAGTCTGCATCTTTCGAAGCCCAACACACTCATCACATTACCATCTGCTCTAGTACATGTCTTGTGTTAGATATTGCTTTCCTATTTTACTTGAATACACATTGCGGTTTAAGCTTATTAACATTAAGTCCTTTTTAACTGCTGATTTCAAAAAGCAATAGGCAAGTTTTTTATTTTTCTTTAATCCAGTAGTATTCAAAGTATTTATTATAAAATTTTCAGATTTTTCAAAAACCATTTAGTATTTTTAATTAATTAAATAGTTTAATTTAGTTTTTAATTCGTAATAAATAATTTACAAGTCGAAAAAATACCCGGCTTTTTCCTAAAATTCTTTTTAGTCATGTAGAACGTAGGAAAATTGTTTTTACATTCGTAGGACTTTTATTTCACAAATTTTACGTTTTATCTTGCGCTCCAGCGTAATTTTTGTACATAACGTACGATTTCATTTTAAGTTTACGTTTTAGTTAAAATAGTTTATTTAAGATATTTTGATTTATAAAATCAACAAAAACATCATTTTAAATATAGTGATAGCGTTTATTTAATATCTTTTATCTTTTTAACTTTCTTTAATTTGCATTTAAGCCGTTTTAATTTGTTGGCTTTTCCGTAGTTATAATCCATTCACAATTTCCTTTTCCGTTCAAATCTCGCGATCACTAAACGTTTGATAATCCATTGCATAGCTCGCTGGGACATAACGACCCGGGGAGACCCTATACTCCTCAGATCTTCATTGAGTTCGTTCTGAGCCGTTTTAAGGTTGTTCGGACGGTCCGCCATTCACATTGTGGCGGGCTTGCGTCTATTCACTTGATATGTACCTTGACCGTTTGGGAGCGCATCAAATTTTGTTCACCAAATTGGAGTTATTCAAGTAGAAAGTCAGGTGTTATTTGGGACACAACATAATAGAGTTATTTGATGTTTAAGAAACTCGTTTTGATGTAGTCTCGTACGGAAGTTTTATCAACGATCTGTATGTATTATGGTTACGAGTTAATATGTCAATAGATAGATAATTTAAACTAGCATTCATAACTAAGCTTTCTGTTTGCTATTAGTGTATAGGGTGTGGAGGCGGCAAAACAAGAAGGAAATGTCCTTTCCAGCTCGAAACAACCAAAAACCCATACTCCACTTTGCAGAAACACATTTTTTTTTCCTTTCGGCATTTGAGTCTCACAAGTGTTTAATGAGAGAGTTTTTTTTTTTTTTTTTTTTTTTTTGAGTGTTTATTGTGTGAGGATATGTATTAGAGGTATTTTTAATAATAAAAATAAATAAAATATTAAAGGGAAGAGAAAAAAATGTGTTGCATGGGTTGAAAGAAAAAAGAAAAAACGTGAGAAAAAGTGATAAAATGATGATGTGACGACGGAAAACCCCAAACCACACCCTCCACCCTTAGCAAATTACACAGTAGGTCATTTTATTTGAGATACATGTATTAACTATTAACAACTTTATCATAAAAAGACATCGCAAGAAATGGTCAAATTGTAAATTTCAATTATGTAGGCAAGAAAGTTGAATATTCTTTATTTATTTATTTACTTTATTTTCTAAGAAGAAAAGTGTAATACCACATAACTAATTATGGAGTCAAGAGAAGGACCGGTAAAGTCAAGGTCAATGATGAAGGTGTTAACGATTTCCAGTTATAGAAACATAACTATTTTTTAAAATAAAAACATAAAACATGAACTCTCAACTGTTTTACATACTAACTAAACATTGTTTAGGTTATAAATTATCTAGTACTCACTTCGTCTAAAGTTAAAAGTTAAAACTGCTTTTAGTTGAGAGAACAAAGCATTGTTTTTTATAAAAGTTTTGTAACAAACAAAAAAATAAATATTACATTCAAATCAATTGTTTTCCTTCAAATTATCAATAAAATAAAAATTTGCATTTACTAACTCAACACATTTTTATACAAGAAAACACCCTTGGTTTTCATAATTTTTTTGTACAAAACAAGAAAAATAAAAGTCGCGTTCAAATCCATTATTTTCCATCAAATTATCAACAAAATAAAAAAATTGCATTTCCTAACTTAACATTTTTTTTTATGTGTTTCCCTTATAACTCAAAATCTCCCCTTCTTTTTCTACAATATAAAAGGCAATTTGATTTGAACGCACTTTTTATGTTTTATGAAAAATTAAATTTTCTCATCTTTTTTTTACAAAACCAAAAATAGAAAAATTAAGATTTATTCTCCTAATTAAACGCACGTTCACAATTCTATTCCGGGATGTCTCCAGATAAATATTCAATTTATGTTTTAACCAATCAAAAATGATTTTAGTATGTAGAAATGATATTTGATTGGTAGAGAGTATAGTTACTAAAATTTCATAAAATTTTGTGCAATATTAAAGTGGACATTTATTTTATGACGGATGGAGTAGTGATTAGACAAGATGTAATGCATCGGTCAAACCTTCGGTCGACCCTCATAGGCGACCCGTCAACCCCACCGCACCTCCTAGACCGACGCATTCTAAACCAGAAAAAGGGAGGACTCGTTCTTAATTTCGGCTGAGTCATGTGGTAATTTGGCACAAAAACAAACCCCCAACGGTAATATTTTTGACCGTTGGTTATATCAATAAATAAATAAATAAATAACCTTTAAAATTTATACATTTACCCTATAAATACCTTATTACTTTTTCGCTTTATACACAATTTCAAACCCAGACTTTATATATATATATATATATATATATATATATATATATATATATATATATATATATATATATATATATATATATATATATATATATATATACCTTTATATATATATATATATATATATATATATATATATACAACTAAAAAAAAAAATTCGATCAATATTTTTACATCCTCGGATGAGGAAGAAGTTAATATGATCCATTTAGAGTTTCTAAAAAATGTCGCTATGCTTGTTTAAGCTTTCAAATCCCAAAAATCCCACGAAACACGATAGATAGAGATCATTACGGTGCTCATGATCATCTAGTGGCCGCTTACTTCTCTCAAACCTAATGTATGACAAAGAAATATTCTGTACGGGGTTCTGAAAGAGCCGATCACTATTCACATGCATTGTTCCGGAATTAACTGATAATGTGTCGCATTTTCAAGAAAGTTGTTATGCTTTGGGAAAAGTTGGCATTTCCTCATTGATAAAGTGTACATCTGCAATTCGTCAATTGACATAAGACAATGTTCCTTATGCTCTAGACGAATATTTGCAAAAGGGTGAGAAAACTTCTCATGATTCCCTCAGAGCTTTCTGTAAGGGTATTATGGACTTATATGGAGAGGAGTATTTGCGAAGGCATACTAATACTGATATCGAAAAACTCCATGCTTTTCACGAGGAGAAACATGGGCTTCCTGCGATGTTAGGAAGTAGGGATGGCAATGGGGCGGGGAATGTCGGGGATTGTATTTACCATCACCATCCCCGTTTTCACTCTCCATTCCCATCCCCATCGGGGAATTGCTTTACATCCCCATCCCCGTGGGGATTCGGGGATTTTCAATCCTTATGAACTAACATAAAGTTTCCACCAACTCATCGAAAATATAAAGAATTTTAACTCATAAAGTGTTTCAAGAAACGCGTGCGACATCGCACATTGTTAGATTCATTACAATTTCAATTCAATCAGAAAGATCCTCAACATCAGTAATATCACATATAATATAAAACAATATGTATCATATGTATCTATTCGCATAAACGAATAAGTAATATGTATTTTGTGACTTATGCTTCTAATTTAAAGGATTGATTTATAAATACCACATATGCATATAAATATATATATCGTTACTCATAAACATATATACATATATATATATATACATATATATATACATATACATATACATATATATACATATACATATACAAGTTAATCGAGTATGGATATAACATATAAATTCTAAATATTTACACTAGAAAGATCGGAGTCGGGTCGGGTTCGGGGATTTATGTTATCCCCATCCCCGCCCCATCTCCGGTTTCATATTTCGGGGATTCCCCATCGGGTACGGATTTATTGATTGAATGGGTTGGTCGTGGCCTAATTGCATAAATGCATATCGTGCTCAATATTGTAAGGGTGATCACAAGCCACATCCATTCATTTTATTAGAAGTGCTTGTCTCACAAGACTTGTGGATTTGGCATGCGTTCTTTAGTGTTTTTGGGGTGAACAACGACCTTAATATTATACGTCAATCGCCTATTTTCAACAATCTCAAAGTCGGAAAAACACCAAATGTTTTGTTTGTGGCTAACGACGTGATTTATAAATGGAGATATAAGATATTATCTTACTAACGGTATACAGAAGACTAGAAGTAAATGGAGATATTATCTTTAAGTTCAGTGGTCAATTATGCGGTATACAGAAGACTAGAAGTAAACGTTTTATCATAATAACAAGGACCACAAATGAGTAAATGACTCATTCAAATTCATGGGAGACACAAGTGAGTTTCCTTTATCATTTCTTAACTTCGTTTGATTAAATGTCAGTTATGTCACCATTACATCAAACTCCCATGTTACTATCTTAGCCTAAATTGCTTAATAGAGGAAATACTATCATATTGTTAATATCGTATTGTCTAACTTATTTGGGTGTTTGTCTAAGCTAATTTGATAGATTTATAAGCTTACTGAAATTTAATAAGCTTATAAGTATTAGATGTATACGACCCAAAGCTCAAGCGGATAAACTCACAAACCTACACAAACGAATTTATCAAATTTTTGATAAGCTAATAAACTCGTCAAATAAGCCTATACAAACACCACCTTAAATAAAAGCTCACAACATGAATATATTGCCCATATCACAATAATCAGGTTTAACACTGCAAATAAAATAAGTCATGAGTAAACTCACAACTTGATTAATCTTTTTTTTAACAGAGACTGAATAAGACTATCAAGTCGAAACACACACCTGTTAATACATTATCAAGTCATAAACTCATATTGCGAACGACGTGTTCCTCCTTGAACTAACTAACGGGGACATATTTATAAAAAACTTGTATGTTATTAGAAGGATAATACAATCATAAGCTGAGAATGGTCTCTAATATGTATATTTACCTTGCAGTTTATCAGTTATTCTAGAAAATGATTTTTCAAGTCTTCAAGACAAAACTAATTTAACTATAAGCTTTATTAGTTAAATAATTTTTAATTTTCATTTAGTCAAAAATAACATCATGATGAAAACAAGAATGAACCATTATGATCTATATTTTCTTCAAAAGATGGGCCCAAGGCAAGAAAATTCCACATATATTCCCAGCATTACAAGTCCTTTGGTCCCTTTGAAATTCCACAAAGACTTGAGTCAATCGTGCCTAAATTCCCTTCATAAAAGCTCTTTATATTCATGTAACAAGATGAATATACTACTTATCTTTTGTACCAATAGCTAGCTATCTTAGATGGAGGATACTCGGTTAGAGCTCGAATTGCCAGGCTTTCGATTTCACCCTACCGAGGAAGAGTTGCTTGGGTTCTACCTCAAAAATATGGTTTTGGGAAATAATACGCGTGTTGAGATCATCGGGTTTCTCAACATCTATCTCTACGATCCTTGGGTTCTACCAGGTAACTTTTCGCAACTTTAGCTTTTGTTGCCAGTGAAAATATAAATTTCCATCATAGTATAAGCCATGTGTGTTTCATACAAATGCTTTGATGTTATTCGGTTTATTTTGAGTGCTTTGTAAATGTTGTATGTTGTGTTCTACTTGCAGACATGTCAAAGATTGGGGAAAGAGAGTGGTACTTTTTTGTGCCTAGGAATAAAAAGCATGGAAATGGAGGAAGACCAAACCGAACTACCAAAAACGGGTTTTGGAAGGCAACCGGGTCAGATCGTAAGATTTTCTCTTTGTCTGACACCAGTAAGCATCTTGGGTTGAAGAAGACTCTGGTGTTCTACAAGGGCAGAGCACCTGGAGGACACAAAACAGATTGGGTCATGAGCGAATACCGGCTGCCTGATTCTTGTCCATTACCAAAGGTACATATCTTTTGTATATCGATAAGATATCTGCTTAGCCATTATTTAGGGGGATGCCAGGGATTGCTTTTCAAACTGCTATCTTACAAAATAACGAGATAAACACCGCAAACATTCTAATCTCTCTTGAATCAGTAAGCAAGAGGCAATATTGATTTGTCTACAGAATAACTGTATATCTTTATTACGAGCAATAAAATTGTAAAAATACTTGCTAACAATAAGTGTAAATACTCGAATACACTTTGATACCTTTTACATAGTCCAGTATCTATCTTATACGGTTATACCTACTAGATACATTGTAACTTACAAGAATTGGTGTGCTTGACTGGCAGGATTTAGTGTTGTGTAAAATATACAGAAAGGCAACTTCCATCAAGGTGCTGGAGCAGAGAGCAGCCATGGAAGAAGCACAGCATCCACCATCTCCAAGCTCAATCGATAGTCAACATCTTGACTTGTCGGCACCACAACCAGTGACATCAAGCCACATGGCATCTGATTCAACAAACGACACAGATAAGAAGCCCGGCCTGAAATTACCAATGGGGGCAGCGAAGATATCAGAGCTCCGATTGCCAAAATGTGACATGGACTGGAGTCATGATTCACAGTTACGCAGTCCATGGCTACAGAATCTCATCTTCACCCCTCCTCCTTATGCCAATATGCTTAATTTCTTAAACTAATTGTGTAAAACAACGATTGTGACAATAGTAATTGCAATTATTATTATTTATGTAAAGACAGAATAGGAATATTAACTTATGCCAAAATTACATTCAAATTGTTGGGATGCTCTAAGAATAGACAGCAAAAGAATGGCTATTTACACGAATGATATTTAATAAGATGAATTCCATTTAAGCCCATTCTCATTTACATTTTGCAGGTCGTGTCTTTTTCACCCGCGAAATGAAAACGAGAACAAATGGACCTAAAAATTGGAGACTATCCTACTATCTACTGTATCTAAGCTAAAACTTACAGGAAAAATAAACTACATCAACTTACAAAATTGAGGCCTTTTGAAGGACCATCTAGCTTTCACTCAAAAACAAAGTCACATGCCAAAACGCAACAGATTGAGTTACGGCCGGGCATGTTGTTGTCAACCATAATTAAATGCACTTGATTGAACCAGATGGGCTCTAGCTCCTTATATGCTACATAGTCTAGTTGACCTCCGCTGAGCCACAACTCAGGCTTCTGGTTCCATTTTGCAGACACGATTCTTTTAATTATTATCATGAAACTCCCTCTTGCTGTCGTAATATCCTGTCTTCTTCGATACGCTGCAATAGCTCCTCACAAACTTTCAAGGATGCAGCAGTAAACCTCTCCATGGCCTCAAAAATGAGTCTCAGATTCGTTTGTGCACTAACACTTTTACTAGTCTCACTCTGATAAACGGCTGAAAGACCATTATGTTCTCCTGTGGAAAGAACTATCTGTTTATCAAGCACCTGCAACTCTTTTTGGATCTTCTGATCTTCCCTATCCAAACTCTTAACTTTACTCTCCATGTTTTTATGCATTGCAAACCTGCGTCTCATTTCTTGCTTATCTCGATCCCATAACTGAAGAACAACTCTAACAAAATCCCGCATTGAATTCACCACTTCCTTATCAGATATTTTATCTATGGCTTGAGCCCATTGGTAACAAATAATGAATATGGTTGGAGCACCTATTCGACTGGGAGAGAAGGGAACTGGACCATCAGCAGTTTCTTCAGGGATGTACAGGAGACATTTTAGAAGCCAGTTGTTCAATGATGTCACGAATCCCTTTTGTGCTCCAAACCAGCATGAGAAGCGTAGAGTCCAGTTAAGAAGTTCATGTTCAAGTTGTAATGTGGCTTCAAGACATTCATCAGAAGCGTGTTTGTTGGAAGCAATGGCATCTAACCGTTTAGCCGCTGCAATGGCTTGACATTGACTACGATGGCACTCGAGCATCGATCTCCACATCTTAGTTAACCTGAAGACACATATTCGTAAATCAAACCATCATAAAGCAGATGTTTTTATATTATAGTAAAGTGGCACATACCCTTGAATGAATCCGTTGAGCTGTGGCCACAACTCTTCATCTCTTAATCTGTTAATTTGTTCAGAGATCTTATCAACTACCTGAATTGCAATTCTAATTCTGGTTGAGAGACTCCTAACTAAGCGTCTAGTTGCATCAATTTTTTGCGGTTCAGCACCCTTCTCATCTAGACGTTTTAATCTTCTATCCTTCTCGTCATGTTCTAATCTCATTTTCTCCTCAACCTATGTAATCATTGCCCATTACTTACTATAGTATGTTACAAAAATAAAATTACTAATCAAATTCATATACAAAAGAACTTAGCGTACCTTCACTTCATCAAGCAATTTCTTCTCCCAAAGATATAGCTTATGCAAAGTAGATGATAGATTATTAGACTTTGTTCTTACATCTACTTCGGCATCTAAGTCGGCAGGATCAGAGTTTTTAGATATCGCTACTGCTAACGACGGTGAAAATACATTCAACATCTTTGAGGGAACTGATTTATACATACACACAATTCATAATAAAAGTCAGAACCTTAAAATCTATGATACGCTAAAAGTAAAGCATATGATTAACAAACAATGCAATAAACGATCATACCTTGATAAGCAGCATGTTTCCGATTATGCGGAACCTTTCCAACTTCAAGTATCTTCGCCAACTCATTCCCAGACTCTGAAGCACGATCAAACTGAACTTGAATCTCCTTCACAACTTCCGAATCATCATGAAACTGATGAACAGGCTTATCCCCTCTCGACGTCTCTCCTTTTTCCACCACATGAACTTCAAACTCCACCGGCTCCTCTTCCGGTACCACACTCGGTCCACTTCTATAATGCAAATCACCCACCGAACTCATCTCACTGTCCTCATCAACAACCGGCGCCTTCTTCGCATCCACATTACTACTACTAGCACCCCCACCTCCACCTCCACCTCCACTCGCACCATTGTCATTCACAAACTTCGGCTTCGTAGAATGAATCTCCTTAACAACCTCCTCCTGATACAAATCCTCCTCTTCCAAATCCGGTATCCCTTCCTCCTCCCTCACTTCCCTCGAATCTCTACTCGGCGTATACGGAGGATAATAACTATCATACGTCTCAAACGGATTCAAAAAATCCCATCCCGAACCCGCTGGAGGCGGCGGCGGAGGCGGCGCAGCCGCCTTCGACGTCGACGCCTCCATACCACCGTACGCAGGCGGCGCCACTTGCCGCGACGACGATTCACCAAAAAACTCACCATAACCATTAAAACCACCACCATTATTCGCATAATAGTTAGGGTTTTGATAGCCACTATAATCATTACCATTCCTATTACTACTATTATTATTATAATAATTGACGAAGACGAAGCTTCACCGTAATGTATAGTTTCGGGACTCATAGGGCGCTGCTGATAGACAACAGACGGCGTAGGCTGTTTACGCATATAATTCATCGTATAATTCGACGATGAAGGGGGATAACCTGGGGGGATAATCCATAGGATAACCTAAATTATTATTTAGCGGTGGATAATCCATAGGATAACCTAAATTATTATTTACCGGTGGGTAATTATTATTTACCGGTAGATAACCATTATTATTTACCGGTGGATAACCAGCAGGAGGAGGTTGATAATAAGGCATAGAATAACCCGAATTCATCATATTCATATTATTTTCACCATGATCAGTAAAATTAAAATTACCGTGCGGTAACTCATGCCTATGCCCATGCCCATGCCTATGAACCGGTGAATGATCATGATTAACCGAATGTAAATCCATGTCAGAATCATCATCATCATCATCATCCGAATCATGAAAGTGTAGATGAGACGAACCTGAATTGGAATGATTATCCTTATCAACAGGCGCGTGAGACGACGCGCCTTTACGTATCTGAGGCAAGTTCAGCACAGGTGAATCGGGAGGCGCGTGAGAATGAACATCAAAAAAGCGATGCAACGAAACGCCGACGTTTTTAAGTGAAACAAAATAAGCTAAGTGAGCTTCAGCTAAAACGTAGCGTTGGTGGATCGCGTCGTCTAGAAAAGTGCAACGCTCTCTGCATAAAGTTACCGCGGGTGATTCTTCGTGTTTAGAGCCTACACAGCCCATGGTAAAAGGGGTTAATTTTTTTTAACCTAATTGGAAAAGCTAGGGTTATGGGGGATATTAGAAGAAGATTGGGAATTGAGATGATATAAAGGAAGGGAATCTTTGACAGCGGGGGATATCTCGTCGGTTTGTAGAAGTAGCGGACATCGTCGGTGTTTTAGTGTGTGAGAGAGAATGTATATGTGTGTGTGCACTTTTGGAGAGTGTGGTTTAGTGTGTGTTTGTTTGTTTTGTCGATGGTGTAGGTGCGGTGTGGGTTATGCGTGTGTTGTTTTTGGGTCCTTGGAGTTTGAGGTTTTTGTTGATTTCGGCTGTGTTTGACGCGAAGCTTATAAAAACTTAAGATTTTAAAATAAGCTAGTTTATAAAATAATTTTTGTTTGTTACATAATTTCATGAAAGCTTTTATAAGTATTCATAAGTCCAAACTAGTTAAAACGGGTTTATAAATACTTATAGTTAGTCAAATTACTTAAATATTTTTCTAAATATAGTGGATTCTTGCAAAATTTAAAATTTTATCTAAATTTAATTTGATATATTTTTATGCAATTTACATTAATAAGATTTAGCACCAAATAATTCGCTCAACAACTTTACAAAAATATGAGCCTCAACATCCAGCTTATAATATAAGCTCCAACTCCAGTTGCAGCTCCAACCCCAACTCCTGTCTATTTCGTGAAACATACCTAAAGTGTAAAAGATTGACTTGCTATTTTTTGTTTTATCGTTGTTGTTATGCAAAACGATGTTTTTGAGATAATGGACTTATATGTTAGAACAAAATTTTCTCTTATTATCAAGTTATTGATAACTAGTAGGATATATGCGGCGACTTTTGCTAGACTCCTACTAGCAAGAGGCGGCTTGTTTCCAAATAGTATACTATTTTGTCATGGATAATAATTCTGGAACGAAAAGTACGACCGTGTATGGTACTATATATAGTTGCAAAAATAGTATACTATACTCGTTAAATAACTCCAAAGTTGCAAAAATACATGGTATTTTGTATGTTCATAATATATACTAGTAGGTTATTTGCGTGATGCAGTAGTAAAAAAAATGATCAAATTATTCATTATGAACTGTTATAGATTGCAAGTTTTACATCACAATAACTTTATTGATATGTATTTGTTAGTTTAAAAGAAGATATTTGAAACTGTATAGTTTCGGGGAAAAAATTAATGTACAATTTTTATTGACTATGTGATTAAGTGTGCTTTTTTAATTTTTATAATTAACTTTTATGAGATGTCAGATTAACATGAGTAGATAACCGGAAAATAAAGGGTATAAATATAAATAAATTTCTGAAATTTCTAGATTAATGAAAGATAATTTTAATACGGTTCTGTTTTATATATAGTAGTGATTATTACAATCTTAAAATCATTTACATACATGATAGAAAAGGCCCCGTTCTATTCATGTTTTTAGCATGACATAGGATTATCATGTTATGTTGATGTAAAATTAATGTATTGTGATAACATTTTTCGAGCGGTGTTAACTTAATGTATGTTTAAAGTAATGAGTGTGCCATTTAATATTCATAATAAAAAAATATTAAACGACAACCGGTTATTTCACAATATATACATAACAAATATATCTCATATGTATTAATCAATCACATTTGTCTTAATCTATGAATTATTGTACCTCAACTTAAATATCAGTTCATTGAATCAACACACTAGACAAAGTTGGTTTCGATGATTGTGACATGGTTGAAGCATTTAAGAGGTCAAAATGATAACTAAAGCTACCATTTAAGAATAAATTAGATGATAACCAAATTTGTACACATTTACCCTGTTAAACTAAGGTGAATGTGATCGCAGTTAAGAAGTAAAGCACTTGAAAATATAGATAATCTTGTTATCCATTTTTGACTGATTTTAATAAAAAGTCAAAGTAATTGAATGAGTTATAGAGTCCATATTTGTGTCTTTGAAATTGACATAGAGAGTCAAAAACTCTAAAAAATGCATGTGTTTGCTTCAAATCTGACTTTCTTTATTTAAAGACATATATAGGACTATGTTCAAAATAAGCTCCTATGAATATAATATCCATATCGAAAATTTTGTAATCTGATCTCACAAAAAATTGCACCATGGATTGCACTGAAAAAAAGAGAAAAATTATAATGGTTCGTAAGAAAAGGGCCAAGTGGCCAACTTGAGCAATCTGTAAAGTTGCAAATGATAAGGGGTCTTGTAGATTCCGATTAAATAAAAAATATTTTGAAAAAATCTTAACCTATCATACTATGATCATGTGGTCCGATTAAAGAATTTAAATCTAAAGGGAACATTATTATTTTTAGCAATTTATTTGATTAATAATGGTAACCTATATATATGCCTTATGGGAAAAATAGAAAGAATATACTGAAGGCACGAATATCTATAAAAAATATGTTAAAATAAAAAAAATATACGTATAAGTATGTGTTAATTGTATAACAAGTAATCATATAACTAACCAAATCATCCAAATTAACTGATGTTTATTCAGCTTGCCTCATATGGACAAATAAGTAAACAATAAGTTAGGTATGTCATTCACTCATTCAAATATATTACTCATTCCGTCTTATTTTTATTGTCCACTTTTAATCTTTCTTATTCAACTTTAACCATTAATATATTTATTTGTGTTATATAATTGATGAAAATTATACCAACGAATATATATTTACAACTCAATATATTCGTATATTTTTCATCAAATATTATATAACACAAACAAAAATAATTATGGTCAAAGTTGAAGAAGAAAAACTTAAAAAGTCAATAGGAGACAATAATTTTGGGACGGAGGATACAAATACTCGAGCAAAACGATAGTGTATAATGACAAATAATTATACTTGTGAAATCGTGATTTTGGTTCGACCCTTTATGCAAATCGTGTCTTTTTTGAAATACAAAACATGTGTTTTTTATAATTAATATAGTATGTTTTTTAAAAGTTGTCAAGTTTAGAATTAATCAAAAAAAGACATAATTTAAATTGTAAAATTTTTGAAAATTTATCAAGTTTAAACAGTGTTTAAGGTAATTTAAGCGAACTAAATCAATTTGAAATTCAAATAAACTCTTTATAACTAACAGACCAGTTTGTTTTGTTTCATTATATCTCATATTTTTTAGTTTTATCAAAAATCATTAAAACAACTCCTTTTAGTTTCTAAACATATTATTTATAAACTCCAATATTTGTAAAAAAAAATTTGAACAAAAGCACGCATTAAAAAAAACTTAACATCCATACAATTCACTTCTCGAAATGGCGTAAGCTTCTTCTAAAAAAAACATCCCAAGTAAACCCTAAAGTGGAAGAAAGCGCATGACGAGCAACCCAATGAGCTACTGATTGATTTCTCGGTTAACCAAAGAAAACATTATTCGCATATTCTTTGCCCATAAGCGTAGATCATCTACAAGAGCAGTTAAACTCCATGGTGGGGATACGTCTGAAGATGATAAGGAAATAGCTATATGGGAGTCGAATTCCACAATTGCATTAACCCACCCATGATTAAATGCTAGCAAGCAAGCAGAGTGTACCCCAATGATCTCGGCATGGAGAGGAGATAGGGCGTGGCAACGATTACCGAGGACATAACGGAGATAACCTGTAGAATCACGAACAACAATACCGAAAGCAACACTAGAATTCTTGAAAGCAGCATCACAATTTAACTTCACCGAAGAGCCGGGGGAGGGGGGATCCACTGTGGAGAAGTGTGTGAGGTGGAATCAAGATTGATGGCTGCTGAGGCAAGGCCAGAATTTGATTGATGGGTAACAAACAGCTGATAGTCGTTAAGTTGAGCACTAACAGATGCCAAGGTGTTATGCGGGGATGGTGTCACATTATCAAGGTGAAAAAATGATTTCTGGAAGTTGACTGTTTGACCAGAAGACACACAATATAAATTTATAATGCTGACTAGAGAACTACATTGAGCATGTGACGCTTTCAAAAAGAAAAGTGAGTCGTCCGCAAAGAATATGTGAGAGATGAGATGGCAATTTCACGCCATTTTAATATCTGATAAAGTGCCTTTAGTCATTGTTTTGGAAATTTGACGAGAGAGTACATCGGCAACAATAATAAATAAATAAGGAGAGATGGAGTCTCCTTGACGAAGACCCTTTTGGAAAAATCGAATCTACGCAATGAGGCACTTGGGAAACTTACAAACATGAATTCTTATTAACTTTTGAGACATGAGAAAGGCAGGATTAAAGGTTTTAAAATTATGTTTGCATTTGAAGTAGGTCATTTGTGGTTTAATTAATGGTTCAGTTTTTGCTAGAATTGACATATAACTACTTTTGAACCTGTTATAGAAAATGATTCGTCATTAAAACAAAACTAGTTACGTCAATAGTCTCCATTGTCACAAGTTTGATCAACTTTCATTGTCTACATAACACCGGGCACCGGCCAACCAATCGATCTTTCGCGTCCTTTTTTTCCGAGTGTTCTCAATACTAACCATCGAACAACTATTGACCATATGAAGGCATGAGCTACGTAAAATGCAAACATCACTTCATTTTCATACATAAAGTCATAAATTAAGAAGGAAAAAAAATACTTCAATTTAAACTCATGACAAGCTAGCCACCTACAATTGATTCATGGCTTTTTAAATCATTTTCAGTTTTGGTGTCCAATTAGAATAAAAATTGGAAACTAGCTTCATGTATACTATTTAAGACCTAATGCATGTTTGGTGTACTAGCTTAATGGGATTTTCATGTGACTTTTAATTTAAAGAATACTAAGTTTCTTTAAATATATGTTTTGTTTGATTTTCAAACGCTACTCTTATTTTCAAGGCTACTAAGTTTACAAATCTCCACCATCCATATATTTGATCTAATTACGATAAACCCAAGATTTAATACTGAAAGTTTCAAATTCACGTTTTTCTCCTTTTCATTCTTTTTCGTTTTCTTATTTATTAACAATTTTTTTCTTTTTCTTTCTTTCCTTTTTTTTTTTGAATTCACGTTTGTATTTAAAATTCATGTCTTTTTTTTTTTTTTTTTTTTTTTTTCGGTTTCACCTTTTTATTATTATTTTTTAATTTTAAATTCACGCTTTTTATTTGTTTTTCTTCATACGCTTTCATCCAGATTCATATCGCTTTCATGCTTTAACACGCCATCCGTGTTCATACGTTTCGCCCTTTTTACGCCGCCGATTTCGCACGCCGCTCTTTTCATCCGCTGTGACGCTTACATCCTTTTTCGGATGTTTTCGTCCGCTTGACGCTTTCACGCTTGCACGCTTACACGCTATATAACGCCGCCTCGCTTTTAGACGCTTTTGTCCGCTTTCACACGCCGCTCGCTTTTAGACATTGCCCGCTTTAGACGCCATCCGCTTTTATACGCCGCTCGCTTACACGCTGCTCGCTTTTCACGCCGCCCGCCACGCTCGCTACACGCCGCCCGCTTTCACGCTCGCTTGTTTTCACACGCTTGTCCATTTTCACGCTGCTCGCTTTCACGCCGCTTGTTTTCGCCGTCCATTTTCACACGCCACACGCTGCTTTTACGCTCACACGCCGTCTGTTTTCACGCCGCCTGCTTTCACGCCGCCATTTTCATCTATTTTATACGCTTTGTCTGCTTTTAGGTTTTCATGTATTGCTCGCTTTTAGACGCCGCCTTTATTTTACGCCACACGTATTTTCGCTCGCTTTGAGACGTTTACACGTTGTCGTCCGCACGCTTTCCATCCATTTTAGACTTTTTGTTCCGTTACACGCTTTCATCCGCTTTATGCGCCGTCCGCTTTCATCCGCTTTTGTCTATTTTTTTACGCTTTTGTCCGCTTTAACACGCTTTTATACGCTTTTCATTCGATTTTATACGCTTTGTCCGCCAGACGATTTCATTTTGATATTAGAAATGACATTATTTATCTCGCGATATAACATCATAGCGAAGATGAAAGCCTCCACATTCTTCATCACGATGTGTATCGCCGCGATACCAACTAAGAATGTAATAGAAGCTTTTGAAAATATTTAGAAGATTTTTGTGTTTTATATTATGAATATTAGAAAGCTGTTCAACCTGAACAGCAGACGCATGACATTGTTAGATTACAGGATTTTTCTATTTAATTGAGACGACAGATGCATGGCGCTTTATAATGGGTTTGAAATATCTACGGTTGAATCAAGAAACTAATAAACTATGGTTGAAGATAAAGACACATCTTTATAAACAAATCGGCGAAGCTCAAACACCGCGATATCACACTCGCGATATCACACGCGATATCATATGTGACACCGCTGATATCACCCGTGATATCATGTGATATTACCGGCGATAGCACGTGTGATATATCATAGTGTATATCACTTATGATATCACCGTAATATCACCTCATGATATCATGTGATATCACAAGTGAGGTGATATCACCGTGATATCATGTGCGATATCACCTGCTGCTTGAGCTACTCATTGCTTTAAAAGACGCGCGCTTTCAACCATAACTCTTTAATTTGATTCAACCATGATATTTTAAATCTGCTATAAAACCTATCGAAACACGCACAACGATCCATTAAATAGAAAATACACCACAAGTCTAACAAAAGTTTCATAACATCTTTGCTTTCGCTAAACACCTTTTCTAATATTTCATATTATCATAAAACACAAAAATCTTCCTAAATATTTTCAAAACAAAAATGTTAAAATGAATGTAATCATCACATTAATATAATAAGTGATGTTTATTATCATTTCTTCATATATACTGGTAAAATACTAAATTTATCACAATTGGTATGAATTTAATATTTCACATTCTGGGCTAAGATCACAACCGATAACACATATACGATTTAAGAGGTAATACTTTTATCTTTCTCAGTCATATATCACAAGAGATAAATAAGTCACTTAAAATATCAAATGAAAAAAGGAAGCAAACTATGAAATGAGACTTGACATATTCTCAAAATCAAACAAGTCATTGCATTAAATTGACATTTTTGAACAAAATATGAATTCACCTAAAGAGACTTTAACCCTTTATTTCTACTACGAGTATAATATCACAAGTGATAGATACATTGGTTGAATTAAAAAATATCCGCTTGTCAATCATGCAGAAAGTAAAACCATCTTCAGAATCGAAAATTAAAAAATATTAGAAACACATAGGTGATAATATATAAAATACGCAGAAAGAACGAATATCTCGTGACTTTTAAATTTAAAAACATACTTGTTTATTTATGAATATCACAAGTGATATTAGACATGTAATATAATAAAGTTTAATAATAAGCATGAAAACATATGAAAATAGAAGAAAACATATAAAACCGTGAAAAACGGACGAGAACTTATAAAACGAATGAAAAGCGATAAAATGCATGGAGAAAAAAAAAAAAAAAAAAAAACGTCGAAAACGGACGAAAACGATAAAACGGATGAAAATGGATGAACGACTTAAAACGTTCAAAATGATTTAAAAGCTGCCTAAAAATGGACGAAAACGTAATAAAACGGACGAAAGCGTCTAGAAACCTATGAAAACCGATGAAAACGTAAGAAAACGGACAAAACGTAAGAAAACAGACAAAAACGTATTAAAACGGAAGAAAACGTAAGAAAACAGACGAAAAGTTATGAAAACGGACAAAAACGTAAGAAAACAGACAAAAACGTAAGAAAACGAACGAAAACATAGAAAAACGAACGAAAACGTATGAAAACGGGCGAAGACGTAAGAAAACAGACGAAAACATATGAAAACGGACAAAAACGTAAGAAAACGGACGAAACGGACGAAAAAGTATGAAAACGAACGAAAACGTAAGAAAACAGACAAAAACGTAAGAAAAGGTAAGAAAACAGACGAAAACGTAAGAAAACGAACGAAAACGTAAGAAAAGAGACTAAAACGTATGAAACGGATTTAAACAAGAAAATGCATTTAAAACATATGAAAACGGACGAAACGTAAGAAAACGGATGAAACGGACGAAACGTATGAAAACATAAGAAACGGACAAAACGTATGTAAACGGACGAAACGTATGAAAACGAATAAAACGTAAGAAAACGGATGAAACGTAAGAAAAGACATTAAGACGTAAACAAGACCGACGAAATGGACGAAAACGTAAGAAACAGATTTAAAACATATGAAAACGTATGAAAACAGACGAAAACGTATGAAAATAAACGAAACTAAGAAAAAACGCGAATGAAAAGAAAACGGAATTAATAAAAAAAAACGCTAATTTAAAAAAAAAAAACGAATTTATAAAAAACCAATAAAAAAAAAAAAAAAAAAACGAATTAATTATGAAAACGGAATTTAAAAAATACAAAAAAATATGCGAATAAAAAAGAAGACAAAAAGCTAAAAAACATGACTTGTGCTACCTTTTAATCAGTGTATCCCCACAATTAAATCCAACTATTGACTATGTGATTATTCTCTAGTTATTGATTCATGTAGAAGAAAATAAAGTCATTTTTTGTTTGATAGACAGCATTGTTAGAATCTTCAAATAAATAGGATCTTATGGAGTATATACTTTTAAAATTAAAGGTTACTTAAAATAGTTTTCAAAAATTAGCTTCAATTTTAGCTACAACTTACATCTCTAGTTTTAACATGAACTAGTTTTGTTAAACAACCATTCCGTACAATTTAAAAGGCCGAGTGATATATGGTTACTTGCAATTAGCCATACATATTACTTTGATTTCAAGCCTTTGAAAGTTTGTTAGTTTATGTCCCACCACTCACCAACTGGTCTAAGTTAACAGTGTGTACCTACAAGTCTATAACCTTAAAATCATATTTAGAAAGAAAATATATGAATGAAGGTCGTATTCAACGTTTGGAGTCACGTGGTATCCTTAAAAAAAGTATAAAATTTGATTTCAACAAGTCCTTTTGGGAAGAATAGTGAACCAACTTATGCAGTTTACTATATTCTAATCTCTTAAAATAGGGAATACTGACAAAGCATTGACAAGCTTTTGGTGTCTTTTTCGCCTCGAACGAATAGAAACTTGGACGCTTTTAAAGCGACTTATTTCAGAATGACACTTAAAATTCTTTTTGCCAAGTTGAAACTTACATTTAATGTTTGACTAACTTTCAACGTACACACAAACCTCGGTGACCGCTTTTGCAAGTCAGAAACTTTGCAATTAATGTCGACTTAAGAACACACGAACCTCACGACCATTCTCGCTAACTCATAAGCTACTAATAAACGCCGCGACACGGCCGCGACCACATCGAATCCCCGCCTTTAGCTTATATGTATAATAGAATATTTAGGGGTGAAGTTAACCATTTAAATAAGAAACCACACACATGTACAACCGTGACCGTAAACAAATTAAATAGTTCTATATTAGTGTTAAATTATAAACTAATAACTACTTAATGCATGAGGCATGCCTCGAGCCTCACTTACGCACCATCCTCACTAAACCAATCTTACTTATGCGTGAGTTAGCCAAAAAAAAAAAAAACAGCTCACAATGGTTAGTTGTTTACTGGTTTTCGTACAACTTTATATTATTTGTTTAGTTTGTGAGTGTGTGGTTATATTATGAGATATATTTGTATAAAATTAGTATTTAGATGAAAGGTGAAAGTGGTGTGACCAATGTAGGTGAAAAATAAGCGGAAGTAAGAAGAAGTAAATGGTGAAGGTTGAAACTAAGTGTTGCTTTCTAAATGATCGATAAAGATAGTTTTAGTGGGTTAAGTTAGATCAATATATGTTAATGGCAACCCTTATACCCTAACCGACCACTATGGCGATCGCGTCCCTCATTAGCCCGACCTCACCCGACCGCGTCCCCCCTTCATTCTGCATATTTCGGTCGCCTACCCGACCGATACAATTGCACATCTTCCCCATTAATTTCTATCCATTGAGTTTGTTTCCTTTAATTTTTTTAAATCCTCATTTTTATCTATATCTTCTAATTTCTCTTTTACTTCTCTTCTCTATTCTATCAACTATTTACCAATTCAAAAAAATGAATTCCGATCAATTTTTTTATGATTATCTAGATGACGAGGTTAATAGTTTAACCTTCGAGTTTTTAAAAAACGTTGGTTTGCTTATTCATCATGCTTCCACTTCTAGAATCCCAAGAAACTCACGATCGACGATAAAAAGAGATCGTTACGTTGAACGAGCTTTTGGCGTACTAAAAAAAGTTGGCTATAATAAAAACTCTAGCACGGTCGCGAAATCGCAGGAGAACTACGAAATTGATGTACACTTGCATCATATTACATAATATGATAAGACTATTTTCCGGAGAAATTACATCTTGAAGATAATCTCGTATGATCGTAAAAAATATATGTTACAATTTATTACAGAAATAAACAGCAAGGAAACTCATCTAACTCTTAAAGCCGATTTCAATTTAAAAACAAAAATTGTTAACGGTCGCCATAGCTGTCACTAGTTCTTTGTGTATAGTATTGAAAAGAGAAAGTTAAGTTAGCGCTAATGTGGCAAGAGTGATCACTGAAAATAGCGGTCACCATTAGCATCAATCTTAACCATTTAAATAAGAAACGACACACATGTACAACCTCGACTATAAACAAATTAAATAGTTTTTTATTAGTATTAAATCTTAAACTAATAACTACTTAAGTATTAATTATGAGTGTTGATATGCACATCACACTTTTTAATTATTTCACCATTAAATCAGATCAGTGATATATACAATACAACACCGCTATGCATGATTGGTGATGTGCACATCATTTTTAGTGATGTGCATATCACCCCTTTTTAATTACACATGCACGAAAGATAACATTTAAAAAGTGTTTTATTTTTTTCATTAAGTCGAGTTTAATTACAAGAAAACTTAATATGGAAACCCTAAGTTATATCATTTTTCATTTTAAATCAATTCTTTTAATTATAGAAAAAACAAACAACTTTTTACATGACTTTATTTATTAAGCTTTTTCATATTAATACAATTAAGTCAAATACAAACACTACCTTAGAGCTGAAGCTAAAGCTAAAATCTGGGTTTAGAGTTGTAAATGAGGTATGTATATTTTTCACAAACTTCATACATTTATAGCATATTAATGTAAAAAATAATATTAAAAAACATAAAATTCATGTATGTTTTAAACTTTTGTGTGCTAGTTATAATATTTAGAGAGACTTAATTTGAGTAATCACAAGTTTTACTCATAAAGCTTATTTTTATTAGTGTACCTTATTGGAGCTTATAGCTTATAAAATTTTTTATAAGCTTGTGTGACAACAAACCTTATTAGATAAACCAACCATTCTCAGAAGTTCAACCTCTTATAAGTTCCAGCCCAAAAGCGTGCGTATTTTGGTCTAAAACCGATTTCCTTAAAGTAATATATATATTATACTCACCGTAATTGCAACGACACTAAATGATACTACCCATATTAATCCTTTCTGTGGAAAACTAGAAGGGGGTTGAATAGTTTTACCGATTAAAACTTTGTTTTAAACTATTTAGATAAACTTATGTCAATCTATTAAATGTGTATGTTGGATGTTGATAGATAAACATATAAATAATCAATGCAAAGATAAAGAGTAAGAAACACAAAACCACGACGCAAGTATTTATAGTGGTTCGGCTACAAGGACACCTTCCTTGCCCTACTCCACCCCCCGAGACACCTACTCGAGAGTTCAGAATCACTACACAACACAAACTCCTTGTGGCGGAGAAGCCTTCACAATGTCGCCTACTTTATCCGGACAAGGTTAGACACCGGGTTCTTCCACGAGGCGTAACCAAACCTATCACAACGTCGCCTACACTTTATCCTCTACAAGGCTAGATACCGAGTTTTATTACAAAGGAGAAACTACTAGCCAACACTACACAGCACCTATCCCAAAGGAGACACACTCCTTATTACAACTTCTTCAAGGATATCAATATCATTTACCCAAACTAATCTATCTTGTACATCGATTTATCATATCGAATGTACATCCTTGGCATCTTTCACTAATGCCTTTGACACGATCCTTCGGCACCCTTCACTAATGCCTTCGACACGGACCTTCGGCACCTTTCACTAATGCCTGTGACACGGACTTTCAGCACCTTTCATTAATGCCTTCGACTTGACCCTTTTGGCATCTTTCACTAATGCCTTCAACACAACACTTCTAGAGAGGAAGAAAGAACTATCAACAAGATAACATCAGTAGTCTTGATGATGACGAAGCTTGGCAACTCATGGACTTGAGCTTGCTCGACTTCAAGAGGTGGTGATCTCGCCTTTAAGAGAAACTTAGAGAATCACACAAACACAAAAATACATAGAAAGATCCTTTGGATCTGAGGTTAGAGAGTTTACAATACTAAGAGAAAGTATGTGTGGAAGAGACAAGTTACAATGAAGAAATGGCTCACTAAAATAGGCAAAAACCTCTACTGTTCCCCGATCCCACAGATCCCTTACATGAGGGACCCGTCCAGTGTAAACTGGGGGATCCGCCAGACGCTCCCTCCTTGTTTGGGTTATGGGTCATGGATCGTGGGTCATGGGTTATGGACTTTGGGTTATGGGTACCCAAATAGATATACAATGTATCTAGACATTGAATCATAGGTCATGGTTTAGGTCCATGGGTCATGGATAATACCCAACATGACTTCATGCATGATGTCATGCAATGGGTCATGGGTTATGGATCAAGCTCCATGGGTATGTGTTGGATCAGTCCTAGATAGATCTTTAGAGCCTTTAAGAAACAGATAGAATACCTGTGTAATCACAAGTAAACTATGAAGAACCTCTAATAAACTTATGCTCACACGAAATACGAATACAAGAGTTAAAGAAGATAATAACAACTAAAAACTTTGATCCTCTATGGATCTATATTGATTCACTAAGAATGTTTTCAATCACGTATATAACTCATAGCCAGCAGTTTTCTTTTATACTATAAGAAACCCTAATACAAATTGCTTATTAAACGGTAAAAGATATGCATTATCTCTTCCTAATATAACTCATGCATATCCTAACTAATTACTAATAACACGGATACTACTATCCGCAGAAACACTACTCTCGCAGAGAACTCGCACTAACAAAGCAGTAAACCGCACTATCGCCATAAACAATAAAACTAACAACAGGAACCTTATCAAGAGGAACCGCTTTATACTATTACATTAATTTTAAATAATTCCTAACAAGATGGGTCATGGATTTTGAGTTTTACCCAACTATATTCAATGTATCTAGTTAATGGTTAAGTACTTAGATTTTACCCATCCGCACGCTGAATATAGTCGGTAAAAAAGTCAAGATCTGCATTAATTTCACCGTAGCAATTGACCATGTAAACGATTTTTAAAATTTTTCCTTTGAGGGATCACATTATTGTTATCTTCTTTCATTTTTAATTTTTCGATTTTTCCGAGCAATTTTTGTTTTTTGATTATGAGTTCTATCGTGATATTAACGATATTATGAGTCCCATCGTGATATTAACAATTTTACTTAATATCACCGCTTTTTATTACGATATTAAGAAAACTTACGGTGATATTAAAAAATTAACTTTGATATTAAGAAAACATGTAAAAAGTAATCGATATTAACAATTTTACTTAAAAGTTACTTTGATATTAGAAAAAACTTAATATCACTGCTAGTTTAGAAACTACCGCTAGCCTTAGTGAAACCATCGCTAGCCTTAGCTAGTAGTGATATTAAGAAAGCTTGATAATTACGGTGATATTAACAAAATTCATAATATCATTGTACCTTTTAACCATGAAAATGATTTTTTTTCCAATTTTTTCAAATGATTCTTAATAAATTGTTGTCCTCTTTCTTTTTAATTTTTTCGATTTTTTTGAATTATTTTTTTTTGAATGTTACCGTGATATTATCCGCACCATCCCTACTTAAAATGTAATCCGCACTCCGATCCCTTCCATATATATATATATATATATATATATATATATATATATATATATATATATATATATATATATATATATATATATATATATATATATATATATATATATATATATATATACTCATTATGTAAACACTAGTTGTTATACATATGCATTTCTATAAAATGTAAACACAATTACTTGTTTAGTGTTTTATATGAAAGGGTAAGTGTGTTAGTAAACTATCGCTCAACCCATTTACGTATTTTATTTGTTTTGTTAAATGATTTTACGCTTGTTATCGATTAAAACATTAGAAGATCGTAAAATATAAATAAACGTTTTTACGGCTTATTTGTATTAACAATCTCCCCCTTTTTATTGATGACAAAACATAAGATTACTTTAAGGAAAAACTAAAATTCGTAAAAGTTTGAATTGAAGTTTTTACTCTCTTCTCCCTCTTTTTTGTCGAAACAAAAAGAGCGTTGAAAAGAAACTAACATGTTGTTTGAAGAAAAACATGTGAAAAATATGAAAATAGAGAGTAAGAGAATAGAAGTATTATCGTCTTAGCTCCCCCTTGACGGGTGCGTCCCTTTGTTGAGGGCGTCAAGTAATTAGGAAAGCTAAACGAGTGTTTTGCAATTTTGTTTGCAAATGGTTTCGTCTTTTTGACGAACATGCTCTCCCTTGACAAGTGCTCCTTTGAGAGGAGGACGTCAAGTAGTAATGTAATCCTATGTGAGATTATTGCAAATGATTTTTCAATTGTTTTGCTTTGACAAGAAACTCCCCGTAGCTAAGGGTGTCAAAGTCTTCATGTGTATATTGAAGATCTACAAAATAAATGTTAGAGAAACGAGTATATGATGTATAACTTCCTGCAAATAAGACTCAAATTAGTAAGAAAAATTGTTTCTGTTGCACGGATCCCACGGTTCCTCCCTGGGAGGGATCCGTCTAGGCCAAGGTGAGGGATTCGTCTGCCTGCATTCTTAAGACAGCAATATAGATGTAAAATGTGGTGTCAACACTAACAAGAGTTATGTATTAAGGCACCAAACATATTCTCAAGACCATATAGCATATAACATGTAATTTCACTCAATAAAAACATGAGAAATGATGTACATATCTCTAAAACTAAGAGAATGACTAAAACATGTAATACATTTTCTAATAATTCTAGGAAGTGACGGAAACTTAAAGAGCATCAATGTGCTTGAAATCTAAGGACGAGTAGACTTGTTGATTTGGTCTAATCGTTCAAGGAGATGATTAAACATGAAATGCAACTCATTTCGTACTTCTTGAACAAGTCCTTGACAATTAGAGCAATTATTGTCATGACTAGGAAACTGAGGAGGTGGAATGTTTTGAGGAGGCTCCACAAAGGATGGTGGAATTTATGAAGGTGAGTTGAGCGTCTTAGGGTGTGGTTCTACTAAAAGTGGGGGTGATGATGCACGAGTTAGTGGTGGAGATGGGAAGTCCTCTATATGGTTGGGTCTTTGGTGATTTCTTGTCTCTAAATATGGACTATTTGATGGTGAAGGTGGTTCCTTATTTAACGATAAGGTTGGTGAATGAGAGGTGGTGAGTCTTCTAACGAGTAGAGATTTGGATAGGAAAGAGGTTCGGTAAAGGAATGTAGTCTAGGTTCTAAAAATAAAGGCTTGGGTGTTTTACTAGAGCTAGGTGTGTTTGGTTTAGTGCTAGATGAAGGCCTTTCCAACTCAAAAGATCGAATGCTAATCCTAGCGGTTCTTCTAGCTTTGGTTGGTGGAGTTTGTTGAGGAGGGATTCTAGCATTTGGACTTCTTACGGGTGATGACTCGGTAGAGGATATCTCGTAAACCTTTTGAGCATTCTTTTCGGATGAACCTTTGGTTGAAGAGTTCTTGCTAGATGCTTTAGTCATAGTGAAAGAGATGATGTAATGGATGTCTTAGCTACTGATTTTTGAGTTGTGGTTTGAATGGTGGTTTAAACACATAAGAGCACTTGGTTTATAAAGGATGAAGTTGAGTTAAGATGAATTAAATTCTTTACCACTAAGAATTTTGGCATGCACTAAGGTCAACTATAGTATTGTTCTATTCTAGGGAGTCATTTAATGGCAAGTAAAAGTGTTTAGACTACCAAAGAGATTTCGAATTAGAAGAGAAAACTGATCATAAGTCGCTCGAGACCCGGATCCTACTTGCCCCTTATCTTAGGATCCGTTTATAAGACAAAGAAATGGTGGAGTGATTATGTTCTTTTAAGGTCTAGTACCTATAAATCTTGAGTGTTTGGGTTCCCTAAGATGTCTTAAATGGTATGGGACTTAAATGTCCAACCATAAGAAGTGAGGATACCTAATGATGGTTTTTGGTAAGAAAGTGGACTTTTTGAGAGTGCAACCAAGTATTTAAGGATGACACTAATGATTTGAGGATGATAAATGAAGACAATTGATCCTAGAGATCATATGGTGGCTTAAGAAAAATTTGGAAAATTCCTGAAAAATCAAAAGAAATGAAAAACTAGTTTTTAGCCTATTTTGAGGTAAAGATGACTAAAATCAATTTGTCAAAATTAAAAGAGATAACAAACTAAGTGTTTTGAGATGTGAGGAACAATGTGTGAGTATTGGAGTGGAAATATGGTGAGTTTTGGTGAAGTGATAAATCAAAAATACCTTGAATGTGATCCTATGTTAGCTATGAGTGAGTATGAAACCTACTGATCTTGAGGAAGACTAAAGAGATCCTAAAATATCATGTTTAGCTAGTATGATAAGGTATAAAGGATTCAATTGAAGTGAAAGTGTAAAAATCCTATGTATGTTTACCCGGATCCCACGGTTCCCTCATCTGAGGGATCCAAATGAATTATAGCTCAGGATCCGCCATCACGACCAAGAGCTTCACAACAAATGTGCAGAATTTGCACCCCTTAGCAAATACTCATCCTAATCATTTCTACATTCAATAATCATATATGCAAGCAATAAATATCACGTATAGTAAGTAAGGGTGACTAGAAGGTAAGCAAAATGAGCAGGACCGACTTCTTGATTTCAATCAAGCTATCTTAAAATTCTCATTTTTGGGTTGCCTAGGTTAGAATGTTTTTGTTCATGTCATGCCATCTACTAGAACTAAGTCCTAAGCTACAGAGATATTATTTACGTTGTTTTACCGACCATTGTTCAAATTTTAAGGTCCACGACCTTACCTTCCCTCCCATTCAATCTCCTACTCCATCGCCTCCAATCTTCACTCTTCAACCCTTCACCCCTGCTTCTTCTTCTTCATGAGGAAGTTAGAAAAGCATTTGAACATCCTATTTGTTTGTTGAAATTCTTGTGATGGGCTCGGGATGTCTGGCAGTTGGTCAATGTATGCTAAGGGGTCAAGTTGAACATTGCCAATGGGTTGCTCCCTTCTCCCTCTCTTTCATTTGATGAGTCCGTTGGTGGGTGAAGTCTCTTACCTTCAACCATAATCCTTGTAGTCTTCTCATCGGACAAGGGCACCATGACCTTGTTGCAAAAGGTGTGGTCATCGGTGTAGGGAGTGGATCTAGAGCAAAGACAAAATTGGCTAGGCGAGTTAAGAGCATGGCATAGGGGAGCACCATCTTGTCCGTCCTTTTCACACTTGCCATCCGTTTGACCATGTAATAGGCGAGGTTGAAATGAGTCCCAGTAACAAAGCAATAGATCATGTGGACAAGGCAAGCGTTGGGATGGTCCTTATTTCCCACCAAACAAAGGACGTTCTCCCTTAGCACTAGTTCCCATTTCTTGTACAATGGGAACATCTCCGAAAGCTCCATTTGAAAGGGATCTCTATAGATGACCTTGGACTTCCTATTGACTCGTGACGGAGAGGCTCTTTCCATGAAGACGATATCTCTTACCGTAGCCGGTTTCGGGAGGGGTTTGAAATATACCTCGTGATGATCAACCATGTCATGAAGATTGGCCAATGACCATTCATTTGAGTACATGCATACTCCTCGACAAGGGACACGAAGTATCCTATCAAACTCTTCAAGGGTGAAGGTAAATTCGTGCTCATTGATGATAAACGAGATCGAAATGGTTCCACCTTCATTTATAATGATCCTCATGCTCTTGTAGAACTCTAGGACAAACACCGGACAAATTTGTTCATTGATGCTTAAGAGACATTGGAAGTTGATTCCCGCAAAGACTTGGGGAATGTCGGTGTTGTTGATGAATGAGGGTTCAACTACACGCCCTTCGTGGAATAACCTCTTTTCCAACAATTTGAAGGCCTTTCGGTCATCGGGGTTTAAACCATCCTTTCTATGATACATAGGAATGTAATGTACCGTGTCTTGATAATCTTGTTGTCTATTGCTTGGCATGGTTGATCCTAAACATCAAAACCACAATGTGGTGTCAATTGTGTGAATAGTAGCCTAATGAGGTTTTATCACAATTTTGCTCAATACATCTTCATTAAATTCAAGAATGAGTTTTTAATTTGCATTAACAATGTTGATTCTTTGATTTAGTTTATCTTAGAAAACAATGTGATACCAAATTGTGATAAACCCATTTGAACCCAATTTCTTAAGATGAAAATTGTACTCCTAGGAATTAAGGAATGGAAATAACAATGTAGTGAAGATTATACTTACACAAGTGATTGTTTCCTTTGAAATGATGATGAATGAACTCCTGTGAACAGTAACTTAGGGTTTATGTTCGTGAGTTGGGAGAGTAAAGCGAAGAATAAAACTCCACATAGATCATCTATCACTTATTTTGTCTTCTGATGTGTCGGTTCCCACGGATCCCTTGAATGAGGGATTCGGCTAGTTCAAACTCAAGGATCCGCATATCGCTAGCTAATGCTTAAGTGAACTTTGATAATTTTGTTTTTGGGAGTTTTAATTCTTGGCTAAAGTTGGTGTTTTTGCTCTATAACTTATGGTTTGAGATTTTGACGTGTTTTACTAGTCCTATTTGACGAGGTTCCCTTTCTACGAATGAATCATAATTTTTGGGAAGTTTAAGGATTATGATAAAGTACTATTTTATCATGATATGAGGAGTTTCACATAGACACTATTGACATAGATGAAATGTCAATAACCTTATGTGAGAAATAATGACCAAGGCTCTCGAATAGCCAAGATATTATTATCACTAGTTTGTAGTTTTGTCTATAGAAATCAACGAAGAATGCTATTCTTGATGATGAGTTCCATATAGATAACAAATTTAGTGATATTTAAGTATACTTATTGAGTCTACTATTCTTAACAAGTTATAAGAATTGATATTATTAATTAAGCTAGAAATGATACATTAATAATTTATTTGTAAGTAAGTTATTAGAGAGCATGCCTTTGCTATATATATTCTTTTTATGAAAAAGAAACATCGACGTGAAAATTCTTCATGATCTTCTAGGATGCCCAAATCTTAGTATGGCGAATTCTCAACAAAGAAAATATTAGAAGGATCTATCAATATCCACCATTATGAAGCATGATGATTTTTGAAAACGTGACTTTTTGATGTTAAGAAATTTTATTCTTTGTAGTTTTCAATCATACACGGATCGTATCAAGTTTTTAAAATACAATATACTCTAAGAAACTTAGTAACGAAGCTCCGGTACCAATTGTGGAAAACTAGAAGGGGGGGGGGTTGAATAGTTTTACCGATTAAAACTTTGTTTTAAACTATTTAGATAAACTTATGTCTATCTATTAAATGTGTATGTTGGATGTTGATAGATAAGCATATAAATAATCAATGCAAAGATAAAGAGTAATAAGCACAAAACCACGACACACGTATTTATATTGGTTTGGCTACAAGGAAACCTTCCTTGCTCTACTCCACTCCCCGAGTCACCTACTCGAGAGTTCGTAATCACTACACAACACAAACTCCTTGTGGCGGAGAAGCCTTCACAACGGCGCCTACTCTTTATCTGGTACAAGGATAGACACCGGGTTCTTTGACGAGGTAGAACCAAACCTATCACAACTTCTGTAACACCCCGACCCGACAAGGGTAAAGATATCACAATACGGTTTCATATCAGAACTTAAATAACTATACAAAAGCGGAAGCCTTTACAAAATATCCAAAAAGAAAACATAAATAACTAAATTTCAAAATAAATCTAAGATCTCTATGGTCAAAATCTTGCTCTCATCTCTACTCTCAAACCCAGATCAGCTATCCCATAAGCTCATCTCGAATGCTAAAATACCGCCGCAGAAAAGAAAAGTGCGGCTGAGCTTACAAAGCCCAAAGGAACGGATATAACGAAACAAAAGCTAAAATGTAATAAATATACAAATACTAAATCAAAAGGAAATAATGACGAAGGATCTTTAGGATTCTCATGAAACATAAATATACGTAAATCCAAACAACCACATAACAGCTTAGACATCACAGAGCACATCAATGACACAAACACAAACACATCGTAACAACCAAACGATAACATATCAAATAATGTACTACGATAATCCAAACAGAAAGTCTAAAAGTTAACGGAAAACACTACTAAACAAATAAACATGGCATCCATACAAATCAAATGAAGAAACATTTAAAGCACTTAATTCAATCTTGTAGCAATGAAATGGCGTATAAGTCATGGCGTATATAATAGCTAAACCAGCCTAATATCAAATCCTAACCTTAGCAAAGTTCTAAGATGGCAGGTCACATATGCAGACAGATAATTAACCTTCAAAACACTCAATTATACACTAGCACATTCATCTCGCAGATCGACACATTCACGTAACGATGACAAATCATAATATCAGATATACAAATCAGGTAACAATCTTATCCTAGCATGGCAACTAATAATCACTTACACAAATACGTCATAAACACATTTACTAACATATCATATCAGAAATATCTTTCTTCTTCAAAAGGTAACATCAGAAAATATATGGAGTAGCTAGCTCCTGAATTTTGTGAAGACGCCAGATGCATACCCACATCATTCACCGATAACATATCGGATAACAGATCGATCTAGGATGCATCCATACGCCCTTCCTACATATTCAAAAATATGCTTCACCATCCGTAGACGCCGTAACATCACTCTATCGCCCTAGAGTCATATCGAGGTGCATCATCGATACGGACATGGAACCCCATGACTAGTTAAATATTTGGTTATAGTCAACCAACTTAAGTCAAACAGATTTCGATATAGCATGATCATAGTCAACACAAGGTCACGATAACATATCGATAGTTCATATCATAAGGTTCATATTCGTATAGTCGAAATCATAAGTTCATACCATAGTGGCATATCATATATTCATAAATGTAAGTTCATAACCGTAGGTTCATAATCATAAGTTCATAATCCAATATAGCAGGTTCAACAATTGTATATATCAAAATCTTCCTAACATAAGTTCACATCGATATTGCATAGTTCACTAGAACCTAGTTCGATAAGTAATGCATCAAACATTCAGAAAAGGGTTCATAGCAATGGCATTGGGAATCGTAATAAACATAAGAGACATGACGAAGAAGTAAAACATGAGGGACCTTTACTGAAAAGGTCAGAATATCTGAACGATAACACAGATGTCTTAAAGTAAGACAGAATATCCGTACCTTGAAGCAAATGAGAGAAAAGCAACGAATGAACGAATACGAAGATGTAACGTCGCGTCTCCTCCAACTAATCTACACGGATTATGATTATTTAATACTTATTAGTATAACGGATTAATCTCATTAATACTTTTAGGGTTGTCAGATTATTCCCATTTTTAGTGATGGACAGAATTACAACGTTTTAGGGTTTCAATTATTAATTAACCAAACGTATGGGTTTAATATGATACTCATCTTATTTAAGAGCTCTTATGATCATTATTCATAGCATAAGGTTTCAAATGTCAAAGACGGATTTTAAGACTCTCTTTCAAAATAGTTTACATAATTTATGACTCTCATGAAATAACGAAATTACACAATTAACCTTTAACCTTTAATCAACTTCCCATTTTTAGTTCTAGGGTTTCCATACCTTTAACATCATTTATTACGTATTCAATTAACATGTTACTTCCTTTAATGATTTCCACTTTGACCTAGAACGCACGAAAACTCAAACGGAAATTAACTCAAACTCACGCATGTCCTTACGAAATTCATTTACACATGTTTACCCATAGTTACCCAAAATTACATGTTGCACCTTTAACATCTTTAATTATACGACCTAACCTTCTATTATCAGATTTTACACTTTTAGCCCAAAGGTTTTAGAATTTACAAAACATACCTTTTAGTTAAATATAATTCTAATAGCCTCTAAATATCCAAAATCACACGCTTAACCCCACACTTATTTTATACGCTTAGTACATGTCTTTTATCGTTTTACAAAATAACCTTTAAGTTTCAATATTTACAAAATCAACCCAAACCTTTTTAGTTAGAACCGATTAGGCATAATTCAAAAGCAAGCCCTAAACCTAAGTTACACCAATCATTAGCTCCTCATTAATACTTCATTAATTACCTTCAATGATTACAAGGAAACCCTAGTTCATGAAAACCCTAATCGTCCCTTTTAAATCTTTCCTTTTATGCTTTTGAACAAGAAAACCCAAGACAATTCACACAAGCTTTAAATTCATAAACATGTATTTTACTCAGGTCTTATAACATGTATCAACTTCTGAAAATCAATTCATGATCTCTAAAATATTTAAAGCTCATTCATATTTATATACGCTTTTAGGTTTTGGATTCTAAATAATTTCATACGACATATAAATCATGCATGGCTAATTTTTATATGTTATATACGACTTATAGGACTGAATTCATCATTAGGAACATACCCTTGAAGAGCTTGAATCGATAGAACAAGAAAACACAAAAACCTCCTTCTCGCCGAAACCCTAATTTCCTCAAAAACCCACAACGATCACCACAGCAATTCTGGAACTCAACCACTATTTTTCCCACCTTCTATGCCTTGAATCTCGTCCAAGAAAAATGGTCTCAGGCTCTGGAAACTGGAAGTCGACTTGTGAGGGGTTTTTAGGTCGGTTTTAGGGTTATCGACAATAAGGAATTATAGGAACCGAATATATGTATTTATACTTGAGTTTCTATTTTTCTTGTGGGCTTTAATATGTATTGGACTTAGATTAAATGGTCTTTAATAATATAACTTATATTGGGCTTTAATTTAGTTTTATTTCTTTTATAAAGTTAATTAAATATTTTCTGAATTATAAAATACAAAACTAATTTTTATAAAATCATAAACTATAAAAATTACATTTACAAAGTGTTTAACATTTATTTAGATCATGTGGGATATTTCTTAAAATTCTCAATTTACATATCTTATTTGGTATTCTTTGAATTAAGTTTTCATACTTTTAATTGTAGGTTATTTTGGTCTTTTGTGAATTTTAGAAATTCAGTATTACAATTCTTCCCTCTAAAAGAAAATTTCGCCCTCGAAATTGGACAAGGTAATGTAACCAAAACGAATCGGATTTCGTAATTTCTAGGAATATATCGAACGTTAATCTTATCTCTAACAAATGGATTTCTTATCGATTATTTGAACTCACACTTATTCGTAAATTAAATCAATAGTCAAATACTTATAATAGATAATTATATACTTATCAAGTAATGGCGAGAATGATGAGACGCAGAAAATCAAACGACAAATTCGACTTATTCAGATATCTAATGATGAGGACATCATATGCATAGATTTAAATAAATCCTATCGGCCTCAATAGTCGCAGTAAATATGGGGAGACATATAAGGTTAAGGTGATCATAGCAATCTAGAGGTTCGTGACGGATCATAATAACTTCTGATTCAAGCGCACAAAACTTATATGAAATGAGATATCACGAAAATCTCGCAAATAGGTATGGAATTCAAACCAATATGGTAAGCACCAAATAATGATACAATCCAAGGTCCAAACATACATCAACTATAGGCATTTCCTGCATCAGATACCTTCAATAAGTTCAGTTTATATGATCTCGGTATTATTACGTTGATCAAAGGCCATAATACTTGCATCACATAACAAGTTCTTATTGTCATTATATTCGGTCTCGGTCATGACAAAACACATAACTAATATCATAACAAAACATATCACATACAGGATAACACACGATATCAAGTAACATATAATAACAACCCAAATTACAAGAGTATACCATCATGATGGCCATACTCATACAAGCGGTAATTAAACAACAACACTAAGAGAATAAATAGCAGATTTAAACTTATGAGGACTATCTGAAACTTAGCTAATCTATTAGAAAGAAACAATGCAGTATAAAATTATACTTTCAAAATTTTGTTTTATTTCCATTAATCAAACAAAATTGCAGAATCGCCTTACGATGATCTTCCAAAACAAAACTTAAAAATCCCAGATTCAAACGTCAAATTAAAACAAAAGAACCTAGCTCAAAATTAAACGTCGTAAAATTCTCATAAAGAGAGTAACTAATCGTAAACGAAACTCCTATTCTCGTGTCGGATTAAACCTACCAAGAGTCAGAGATTCCAAACCGAGTCCACCTCGTATTCTTCCTCATGACTTATTACCGACGAACCGTAAAGAAAAGTCGAGATATACCGTAATGCTAAACGATAAAACTTCACCATTCACACCGAGTTCAACAAATCGAGAAAAGCAATACGGATCGTAATCACTTAGTAGAGTATCAAACCGCCTTGAAACGCATGACAAACGAATCGTAATGACATAAGTCGCGCCCAAATCATATGAAGTAGATGAATCTTCTCACCATCGGTTGGATCTTGTCTCCGTCTCTTACGCCTTTGGTTGGTCCATCCAACTTCCTCCAACAAAGATCCCGATGTCTCCAACAAGACGGCAATGAGTGTGGCTTCGCTTCACGAACCTCTCCAAGACAGAACCGCCTCAAAGAACGCAGGTCGACACCATCTTCTTCGGCTCCACGGGTAGTCTCCATCTAACGATCGACAAACGGACGAGCGAAAACAAACTAACAAAATTCGATGCTAACAGAGGAGGCCAATTCAAGAAGGCAAAAGGATATCAAGTCAAACCGAACGACCATCAAAAGGAATCGAAAAATATCTCGAACCGACGGAAACCTAATGTCTACCCACTTCTCACAGTCATAGCCTAAGCTCTAAGGGTCCTAAAACCTAGAGCTCTGATACCATAAATTGTAACACCCCGACCCGACAAGGGTAAAGATATCACAATACGGTTTCATATCAGAACTTAAATAACTATACAAAAGCGGAAGCCTTTACAAAATATCCAAAAAGAAAACATAAATAACTAAATTTCAAAATAAATCTAAGATCTCTATGGTCAAAATCTTGCTCTCATCTCTACTCTCAAACCCAGATCAGCTATCCCATAAGCTCATCTCGAATGCTAAAATACCTGCCGCAGGAAAAGAAAAGTGCGGCTGAGCTTACAAAGCCCAGTGAACGGATATAACGAAACAAAAGCTAAAACAGAATAAATATACAAATACTAAATCAAAAGGAAATAATGACGAAGGATCTTTAGGATTCTGCGGAAACATAAATATACAGAAATCCAAACAACCACATAACAGTTTAGACATCACAGAGCACATCAATGACACAAACACAAACACATCAGAACAACCAAACGCATAACATATCAAATAACAGACTACGTATAATCCAAACAGAAAGTCTAAAAGTTAACGGAAAACACTACTAAACAAATAAACATGGCATCCATACAAATCAAATGAAGAAACATTTAAAGCACTTAATTCAATCTTGTAGCAGCGGAAATGGCAGACAAGTCATGGCAGACATAATAGCTAAACCAGTTCTAATATCAAATCCTAACCTTAGCAAAGTTCTAAGATGGCAGGTCACATATGCAGACAGATAATTAACCTTCAAAACACTCAATTATACACTAGCACATTCATCTCGCAGATCGACACATTCACGTAACGATGACAAATCATAATATCGATATACAAATCGTGTAACAATCTTATCCTAGCATGGCAACTAATAATCACTTACACAAATACGCATAAACACATTTACTAACATATCATATCGTAAATATCTTCTTCTTCAAAAGGTAACATCGAAAATATATGGAGTAGCTAGCTCTGAATTTTGTGAAGACGCCAGCACACCTACATCATTCACCGTGATAACATATCGGATAATGATCGATCTAGGATGCATCCATACGCCTTCCTACATATTCAAAAATATGCTTCACCATCCGTAGACGCGTAACATCACTCTATCGCCTAGAGTCATATCGAGGTGCATCATCGATACGGACATGGAACCCCATGACTAGTTAAATATTTGGTTATAGTCAACCAACTTAAGTCAAACAGATTTCTGATATAGCATGATCATAGTCAACACAAGGTCACGATAATATATCGAGATAGTTCATATCATAAGGTTCATATTCGATAGTCGAAATCATAAGTTCATACCATAGTGGCATATCATATATTCATAAATGTAAGTTCATAACCGTGAGGTTCATAATCATAAGTTCATAATCCAATATAGCGTGGTTCAACAATTGTATATATCAAAATCTTCCTAACATAAGTTCACATCGATATTGCATAGTTCACTAGAACCTAGTTCGTATAAGTAATGCATCAAACATTCGTAAAAGGGTTCATAGCAATGGCATTGGGAATCGAATAAACATAAGAGACATGACGAAGAAGTAAACATGAGGACCTTTATCGAAAAGGTCGAATATCTCGAACGATAACACGTATGTCTTAAAGTAAGACAGAATATCCGTACCTTGAAGCAAATGAGAAAAAGCAACGAATGAACGAATACGAAGATGTAACGTCGCTGCCTCCAACTAATCTACACGGATTATGATTATTTAATACTTATTAGTATAACGGATTAATCTCATTAATACTTTTAGGGTTGTCAGATTATTCCCATTTTTAGTGATGGACAGAATTACAACGTTTTAGGGTTTCAATTATTAATTAACCAAACGTATGGGTTTAATATGATACTCATCTTATTTAAGAGCTCTTATGATCATTATTCATAGCATAAGGTTTCAAATGTCAAAGACGGATTTTAAGACTCTCTTTCAAAATAGTTTACATAATTTATGACTCTCATGAAATAACGAAATTACACAATTAACCTTTAACCTTTAATCAACTTCCCATTTTTAGTTCTAGGGTTTCCATACCTTTAACATCATTTATTACGATTCAATTAACATGTTACTTCCTTTAATGATTTCCACTTTGACCTAGAACGCATTTAAAACTCAAACGGAAATTAACTCAAACTCACGATGTCCTTACGAAATTCATTTACACATGTTTACCCATAGTTACCCAAAATTACATGTTGCACCTTTAACATCTTTAATTATACGACCTAACCTTCTATTATCGATTTTACACTTTTAGCCCAAAGGTTTTAGAATTTACAAAACATACCTTTTAGTTAAATATAATTCAATAGCCTCTAAATATCCAAAATCACACGCTTAACCCCACACTTATTTTATACGCTTAGTACATGTCTTTTACTGTTTACAAAAATAACCTTTAAGTTTCAATATTTACAAAATCAACCCAAACCTTTTAGTTAGAACCGATTAGGGCATAATTCAAAAGCAAGCCCTAAACCTAAGTTACACCAATCATTAGCTCCTCATTAATACTTCATTAATTACCTTCAATGATTACAAGGAAACCCTAGTTCATGAAAACCCTAATCGTCCCTTTTAAATCTTTCCTTTTATGCTCAACAAGAAAACCCAAGACAATTCACACAAGCTTTAAATTCATAAACATGTATTTTACTCAGGTCTTATAACATGTATCAACTTCTGAAAATCAATTCATGATCTCTAAAAATATTTAAAGCTCATTCGTTATTTATATACGCTTTTAGGGTTTTGATTCCAAATAATTTCATACGATATATAAATCATGCATGGCTAATTTTTATATGTTATATACGACTTATAGGACTGAATTCATCATTAGGAACATACCCTTGAAGAGCTTGAATCGATAGAACAAGAAAACACAAAACCTCCTTCTCATGAAACCCTAATTTCCTCAAAACCCACAACGATCACCACAGCAATTCTGGAACTCAACCACTATTTTTCCCACCTTCTATGCCTTGAATCTCGTCCAAGAAAAATGGTCTCAGGCTCTGAAACTGGAAGTCGACTTGTGAGGGGTTTTTAGGTCGGTTTAGGTTATCGACAATAAGGAATTATAGGAACCGAATATATGTATTTATACTTGATTTTCTATTTTCTTGTGGGCTTTAATATGTATTGGACTTAGATTAAATAGTCTTTTAATAATATAACTTATATTGGGCTTTAATTTAGTTTTATTTCTTTTATAAAGTTAATTAAATATTTTCAGAATTATAAAATACAAAACTAATTTTTATAAAATCATAAACTATAAAAATTACATTTACAAAGTGTTTAACATTTATTTAGATCATGTGGGATATTTCTTAAAATTCTCTGAATTTACATATCTTATTTGGTATTCTTTTGAATTAATTTTTCATACTTTTAATTGTAGGGTTATTTTGGTCTTTTTGTGAATTTTAGAAATTCAGGTATTACAACTTCTCCTAGACTTTATCCGGTACAAGGCTAGATACCGAGTTCCATTACTAAGGAGGAACTAATATCCAACACTACACAACACCTATCCCAAAGGAGACACACTCCTTATTACAACTTCATCAAGGATATCAATATCCTTTACCCAAACTAATCTATCTTGTACATCGATGCATCATATCGAATGTACATCATTGGCATCTTTCACTAATGCCTTTGACACGATCCTTCGACACCCTTCACTAATGCCTTCGACACGGACCTTCGGCACCTTTCACTAATGCCTTTGACACGGACTTTCGACACCTTTCACTAATGCCTTCGACTTGACTCTTTTGGCATCTTTTACTAATGCCTTCAACACAACACTTGTAGGGAGGAAGAAAGAACTATCAACAAGATAACATCAGTAGTCTTGATGATGACGAAGATTGGAAACTCATGGACTTGAGTTTGCTCAACTTCAAGATGTGGTGATCTCGCCTTTAAGAGGAACCTAGAGAATCACACAAACACAAAACTACATAGAAAAATCCTTTGGATCTGAGGTTAGAGAGTTTACAATACTAAGAGAAAGTATGTATGGAAGAGACAAGTTACAATGAAGAAATGGCTCACTATTATAGGCAACAGGATCCCATGAATCCCTTACATGAGGGATCCGTCCAGTGTAAACTAGGGGATCCGCCAGACGCTCCTCCCTATTTGGGTTATGGGTCATGGATCATGGGTCATGGGTTATGGACTTTGGGTTATAGGTACCCAAATAGATACAATGTATCTAGAAATTGAATCATGGGTCATGGTTTAGGTCCATGGGTCATAGATAATACCCAACATGACTTCATGCATGATGTCATGCAATGGGTCATGGATTATGGATCAAGCTCTATGGGTATGGGTCATGGATTTTGGGTTTTACCCAACTACATTCAATGTATCTAGTTAATGGGTCAAATACTTAGATTTTTACCCATTACATTATCCATTACAATATATACTAAGTATGTATATATATATATATATATATATATATATATATATATATATATATATATATATATATATATATATATACTCATTATGTAAACACTAGTTGTTATACATATGCATTTTTATAAAACGTAAACACAATTACTTGTTTAATGTTTTATACGAAAATGTAAGTGTGTTAGTAAACTACTGGCTCAAACCATTTACGTATTTTATTTGTTTCGTTAAAATGATTTTACGTTTGTTATCGACAAAATATTAGAAGATCGTAAAATATAAATAAACGTTTTTACGGATTATTTGTATTAACACTTTCATTATCACTAAGACTTACATATGGCCAAACACAACATGAAATAGAGAAAAATCCAATAAAACTAGATAAAATCCCCAAGCTCCAAACCTACCAAATGCAAAATCAGCGATGGCAGCCATCCGATAGAAAAGCATGAAACGGAACCTCAAACCAAACAATTTCAACCACACAATCTGGTCGAATGGTGACACTACAAAAATTAAAGGCGATTGACAGAGAAAAAACCTGAGGTGCATTAGCGCCAGTAACTCAAAAGACCACATTGAAACGATCGATCTCAACCTAAAAACTACAACCTTTGACGATTAAAAACATATAATCACATCCTTCTTCACGACCCAACACCTGCCATTTACCCGATCGACGCCTTGAAACTTATCCCCACGACAAACTAAACCATGACCCATGGCCACAAAATTCTTGTTAATACAAATAAATCGTAAAAACGTTTATTCATATTTCGCGATCTCTTTGTGTTTTCTTGATAACAAATATATAGTTATCATAAGTAAAATTATAAGGATACATGTTATTTTTTTAAAGTATATACATTTGGTCATTTACATAAAATGTTGTAATAATTCATTTGTTGTAATAGTTTAATAGGATGGGTAATATCCAAGACCCATGACCCAAGACCCATGACCCAATGTCTAGATACATTGTATCTTGTTGGGTACCCAAGGCTCATACCCATAACCCATGACCCGGTTTGCAACTCAAAACCCGGACTGGTACAACCAGCTTTTCCGTATCCCTTGATTAGACCGACGGATCCCCAAGTGAGGATCCGCAAACCGGCTCATGAGAGATTTTTGCCTATAAATGCGAGCCATTTCTTCATTGTTACTCACCCTCTTCTTACAAACTCTCTCATATATTATCTCTCTCTTCTAATCTCAAATCTCTTGATCTATCTAGTAGTTCTTCTTTCTTTTGTTGTGATTCTCATATAGGTCCTTCTCAAAGGCGAGATTACGAGATACTACAAGTCATCCAAAAAAGGGGTCCTTGATTTATTTGTTCCTCCACAAGATTTCTGTAGCAAGATCTTGTATTTCATATTTCACATAGTTGTTGTGTAATAGTTGTGTTGGTTTAGTCCGCCGTGTTAAGGACTCGGTATTTATCTTTGTACCGGATAAATTGTAAGCGACGTTGTGAGGCTTCTCCGCCGTGTTGAAGGAGCTTGTTGACATAGTTCTTGAACTCTCGAGTGGGGAACTCGGGGAGTGGAGTAGGACAAGGAATGTGTTCTTTTAGCCGAACCACTATAAATCATTTGTGTCACTACTCTTTATCCTTTACTTTACTTGCTTTCATTATTTACTTTGCTTATTGCTTTACACTTTCTATCCATCCATACGAATTCACATAAGATCGAATCTAAAGTTTTGAAACTAAACTTAAAATCGGCAAAACTATTCAACCCCCCTTCTAGTTTTCCACAATTCTGGCCAAGATCCAAAAACTAAACCACGATCAAACAAATGAACCTCAATCCAATTGTTAAACATAACCGAACCTCGATTCAGCCTTGAAACACAAGCTGAATCACCATCCGAAATATTACGATTTAAAACTCGCCTAAAAGAAGCGCCAATAAAGTCTTGCTGGAAAATGAACGTGAAATTGAAAAAGTACGAAATTGTAACACCCCAAAATTTAAAGTTTAGTAATAAATATTTAATAGTATTTATATAGTTTTAGAAAGTTATTTCAGTTAGCATTTAACAGGATAATGACCAACTATGCAAATAGTTAACGGAAAAGGACCTCTGGTGTAACGACATTAACAAAAATGACCTCCGATGTAACAAAATTAACAAAAAGGACTAATGGTTCAAAGGTAGAATAAAGATGTTAAATTACAAAACTGCCCTTATGGCTTTATAACCCCAAAAGTCCATGGATTTCACCCTCATATTACACGTGTTATGTACCTGTTCTATCTTTATGTTTCTGGAGGGAAATTGTGGTAAACCCCTATGCTAAGGAAATCACCAGGATGATAAAAAAGAAAGGGTTTTGGGAGAAATTGGATGATCTAGTGATGACACAAATAACAACATATTATTAGCGTCATTTATCCTATGTATATTGTGGAAAACTAGAGGGGGGTTGAATAGTTTTGCCAATTAAAACTTGTTTTAAACTATTTAGATCGACTTATGTCAATCTATTTAGATGTGTGTTGGATGTTGATAAACAAACATATAGAAGTATAAATATGTAATGAAAAGATAAGAATAAGAAGCACAAAACCACAACGCGAGTATTTATAGTGGTTCGGCTACAAGGACACCTTCCTTGCCCTACTCCACTCCCCAAGTCACCTACTCGAGAGTTTTTAATCACTACACAACACCGACTCCTTATGGTGGAGAAACCTTCACAACGTTGCCTACTCTTTTTCCGGTACTAGGCTAACCACCGGGTTCTTTCACACCAAGGTGAACCACACCTACCACAACGTCGCCTACCCTTTATTCGGTACTAGGCTAAATACCGAGTTCTATTACAATGGAGGAACTACTACCCAACACTACACCAACGACTAATCCCAAAGAAGACCAACTCCTTATTACAACATCATCAAGGAGATCAATATCCTTGGATCTAATGCAAATCTATCTTGTACATCGAAACACACCATATCGAATGTACATCTAAGGCACCTTTCACTAATGCCTTTAACTAGATCTTCAAGACACCCTTCACTAATGTCTTGTGACTTGACTTCTAGGCACCCTTCACTAATGCCTACAATATGGACGATCGACACCTTTCACTAATGTCTTCGTCTTAACACTTGAGACATCTTTCACTAATGTCTTCAACTCTACACTTCTTAGAAGAAAGAAAAGAACCATCAACAAGAGGACTTCAGTAGTCTTGATGATGAGGAAGCATAGCAACTCATGGACTTGAGCTTGCTTGACTTCAAAGGTGGTGATCTCGCCTTTAAGAGAAACCTAGAGAATCACACAAAAACAAAACTACAAACATAGATCACTTGGATCTGGAGTTAGAGAGTTTTAAACTCAGGGAGAAAGTATGTTAGAAAGGGGTGAGAAACAATGAAGAAATGGCTCACTATTTATAGAGGAAAATGTCTAATGTTCCCTGGATCTCACGGATCCCTCCCACAAGGGATCCGTCTAGCGTAAAGCTAGAGATCCGTGGGACGCTCCTCTTTACCCATGGGTATTTTGGTTATGGGTCATGGGTCATGGGTTATGGGTTGATCCATGGGTCTTTTACTAGATACAATGTATCTTATAAGTGCAATGCACCTAGTCACATGGGTATGGGTCATGTTAGGTCACTAGTTTTACAAACACAAGTATTATAGAAAGAGATAAGGCGATTGAACAAGTAAAACACACACACACAATGTAATAATACGGTTTACGTGTAGAGTATGTGATAAGAGAAATAACTTGAACAACCAACCTTCAAATGAAGGTTTACAAGAGTATTTATAGGAGGAAAGCTAGGGCAACACTCCTAGTTTCCATCCTTTCATTAATGGGCTTGGGCCTAAGCTCATGGGCCTTCTACATAAGCTTAAGGCTAATAACAAACATAAAGGCCATAATAAAGCTAACTATTACATAATAATTACTAACACTTGATTATGGTTTAGGAGTGATTCCAACAATCTCCCCCTCAAGTGTTGGTGATGAACGGTGAAGGCGTTGATGTAATAGTAGCTCTGACGTCTTCCGACATTCTTCTTTCTTGTGAGAAGAATTGCCTTGATTCGAACAATCTCTCCAGTGTAGAGAAATTATCTTCTTTGAATGGTTATGCTTTGACGGCATCTTTAACTTTGTTCTTTGATCATTGTTCTTTGTGATGAAAGTGATAGTATGTTGTAGTCTCGCATCAAGTCCGCCTCAGTGTCTCGCTCATTGCTATGGTGTTCCATGTCATTCTTCAACATGCTCACACGCCTTTACTAATGAAGTTCTTTAAGTCTTTAACTTTGTAGATTCTTTGATTTGATGAAGAATCATTCTCGACCGCTATGCTGCTTTTGGATAGAACTTCCATTAGAGATTATGTTGGCGTGAGCATGAGCGAGAATCGCACGATCATCCCGCCCCGAGCTTCCATAAGAAGAAAACATTTCAAACGGTTAGTAATAAGGTGTTCCAAGACTTACAAGTTTGAACTTCGAGAGTGTTAACAAGATAGTGTGAAAACACAACTCTAATTCTTACAAAGGCCGTTCTCGAACCTGAGTCCCACAAGTGAGATAACGCGATGTACCAAGTACATCTACAGCTCGATGAGTCGAGGTACACCAAGCATCACCTCACGATCAGACCGCTTGAGACACACTCCGCGTAATCCACGGGAGTTACCGGTGACTCGCCGCCGTGGCATGTTGATGTCGACCGGCAGAGTTTCCATTCAATCACCGAGGATCACAGATGTGAACCTTTCATAAATGTTCTCGATGATTGCTAAGATCCGTGAAGGACTCGATAATGTACCACCGAAATTCTTATTGTTGAACGTCAAGTGATAAAATGTCAAGTGTACCTAAGAGATCTTTTGATGAATCTCGTGCTTTAGACTCAATAGTGCGTTTTGGTTTTCCGAGCGGAGACTAGGGAGAGGGTCTCCTTCTTCAATACCAACGATCTCTAAGAGAAAGCCAATAGTTTACGTAGGGTTCCCCGTGAGAATGAAACAAGCTTCCGCTTGAGAGAAACTTGAGTGGCTAAGAAGGTTTAGTGCATGCGTCACGTGGTTCATGACGACTTTTAATCTTCAATACCGGCCACTAAGTGACAACCAAGAGCATATGAATTGAACCTTGTCCGCCTAAGTTGAATAACTGAGGGCTATTTCTTTTCACCCTTTTCTTTGCATTTCTTTTGATTCTTCAACTCATTCTTTCTCCGATTCTCATTTTCTCCTTTTATAATCGCACTAAGGACTTCTAAGTACTAACTATTTGTGATGTCCTTGGGTAGATCCCTCCGGCCTCAAGGATCATAGGACGGTTATTCCTAACCTTAGTCACCTTATAACTCCATGACTAACCTATGTTTCCATTAAAACCATCATTGTGAAGAATCTCTCAAAGGGTTTGTAAATGAAAAACATGTTTGAACCATCGTGAGAGATAAGATTTTGCATAAATACTCCCTCCACATGTGCTTTAGAGTTTTGACGAATCAGACCGTGGGAAGAGCGCGACTTTTGAATTGATCAACTCAAGATAGACAATCCCTGCGAGACACGGTTACATTGTATAGTTAAAGAGTTACATTGTCGCCTTTTAGGTGACAACTAGCTCTAATAACTACTTTGAAGGTGTAGACAGCACCTCGAAAGGTTGTCAAACCCGCCGAGTTCATGTCTACCAAGAGTATCTCGAATGGTACTTTCTACTTGGACAAGTCCTTTATAGACACGCTTACATTACTAGCGAACTAGCTTGAAATTATTACCCGTCCCAGACAAGTCTTTTCGAGTTACTAACAGCTTTAGTACCGCTAATTCGTTGGTTAAGTCTCAAGTACAGATTCATTTGCATTTTGCACAACATATTTCTTATCACACAATTTTCTCCCCTAAAAATGGCATATCAAATGTTATTTTTGAAAAATTGACAATAAATATGACCATTTCGAGTGTTATGGAAGATGACCACTATGAACAATTTGTGAACAAAGTTTTAATGCAAATACTCCCCTCAACAAGTGATATAAACGGTTGAGGTTTTAAAAATCTTACGGGAAGTATTTGTTCTTTTGAGCAAAACCTTGAAAAATGAAAGGTTTAATAGGTTTTACTCAAAAATAAGAAGCTTTCGCTCCTTTTATAAGGATTGTGGCAATCAAGCGCACTACGTGGTCCTTTCTTGCAAATTACGGGTTGTACATCATTATGTGCACAAGCCATAGACATAAATAATCACACATCCAAATGTAATAATGAAGGAAACAATTCAAGGGTACCAGAAGTCCAAGATGTCGCCAGAGTGCGAAGGCGTGCTGATAGCCGTGATGTTAATTCGGGTCGACCACCAACAAAGCTTTCCAACGTTCTAAACCGATCCCTTCAAACAACCTTTCATCAATCATTCGATGATCCTCCCGACATCCCCGCGATCCCGAGAATTCCATCGCTTAGGAGACCCAATCTTTTGACGTATGTCCTTCAACCTATATGCCAATCCGTCCTAACCATCTTCAAAGTGTGATCTCCAAACTTGTGAAGTTCACTACACGCCTATTAAGCAATTTCTTTGTAGTTCACTACGTAAACAACGCAAAGGTTTGTTGATGAGTGTATATTGTGAGAGCTGGTTGATGTCGGGAAGATCTAGGCGAGGTGGTGTGAAGTTGACACGGGTCCGATAAGATTCAACTACCACCGAAGATCTTCTACACGCTCCTTGATGACTATGCGTCGATGAAGATGAGCAATGACTTGATGAATTCACGTTGTACTTACATTGAAAATTGCCTCATGCGACCTTGTACTTTAGCAAGATACATGTCTTCAATGTCGTTGATAGACAAATTCTCAAAGTCACCTTCAGAGAAAGCATAGTCCCTTTCATCTTGTCGTTTGACCACGATATTCTTAAGGAAGGTGTAGTCCCACTTAGATGATAGAACAACATGTTTGATGGCAACGATATCCTTAGTATCGAACACCGCATGTTGAGACTTCAACCTCGACAGCCTCGGTAGTAGATCGCGGCTGCCCGCCAATGATGAATCCGTACATTGCATCTCTGGTCGATGCTTCCACTTTGTCGAGAAAAAGTGTTTGGCACATTCCTCAATGGCTATGCGCTTCGAGTATATAGTCACTGGAAATGGAAGTGTCAACGATGTAGCGTATTTCCTTGAACCATCGCCACCATGTAGAAGAAATTCCGTGTCTTTGTAGAAAAATATCCGAATGGAATCACGGGTTCGCTTGTTTGGCCAATTGTTGGTAGAGGTCTTGACCACCAAGGTAATATGGAGGGTTGTCCCGTTTAGTGAAGTCGACGTTTGCTTCGGGTTGAGCCAATCCATGTTGTTAGACATGGCTCGAGCAATGTTCTCAAGGTGATATTCGACCGATGGCACTTTCGAGTCGTCTTTAACAGCTTGAAATGCTTCATTCTTGATTCGCCTCAACTCGGATTTCGCTATCTTCTTCACATGGAACTTTTCTTGCAAAAGTTTTGCATGCTCCAATATATTACCGTCTCACCAAATCCCGACCTTCTTCTGTGGGGAGGTTGTTAACAAGAGTAGAGAACCATTCAAATCCATCGCTTTATCGCCATCTAGCCAAGATACGACGTCAACCATGGGTGCCTTCTTCTTCTTCATTTTCAAGGCGAGATGATGATTCGGTTTCGAACTTGTTTGGGAGAGGTGGGTTGTTGTAGGGCTCAAGGACCTCTTCATCGTCACCACCGTATACTCAAATTGATCACCGGTTTACGAGTAAGGGTGGTAACTCGAATCGTCTCGAGGTTTATCCGTAGAAGAACGAGGAGGGACTTTTGTTGAGTAGGAGTTCGTTGGAGAGAGGTAACATGAAGATGATTCACCGCACTTCTTCCGACGCTTAGCTTTATCATGCTTATCCCGATCCTTGTCTTCATCGCCTCTAGGACGCTTAGACTTTTCACTCGAATCTACATGCTTCTTTGAGTTGGTAGTTCAAGAATGCTTGAAACAGCTTTCCTTCCTCGTAGTAAATGTCCCGCATCGTAGACATTTGTATGACAAGCTTGGCCACCAATTCATTATCCGAGAAAACTACAGGATCGATGGATTGATTGTGACGGTTAAAGGTGTGGATCTTATAGTTTGTTTGGCTATCTCGCATAAGATTCGGATATAGTTGTCTGTAAACATCTCGTTGTGACTTTAGGAACGAAACTCAAGGTACTTGTTAGTGTAACCTTCGATCATTTCGCTCAGTTCCTCTTGACGATGACTTCTCATGAATTCCTAGATAAACTTCCTTTCTTCTTGCATCTTGTCATTCTCGTCATGTAGATATTGTATTTGTTGATTGAGAAAGTTCACCTCGTATAACATGTCTTTCATTCGAATTGTTTGTGACTTTCACAATTCTTTCATGTGTCCGAGAAATCCAAGATCGAGGTGGTTTCTTCACGATTTGGATGTTGATTTGGTTGATTTCTTTGATGGTGGTGGTGATGAATGAGAAGAAGAACCGATGAGGATGAGACGTGAGGAGACTCGGGGTCCTTGGACGTGATGAGACGGTAGGACTTTCCGTAGCGACTTGTCATAATCAAGATCTTTATCTTTCTCGACTTCTCGCCCGCTTTTCTCAAACTCATATTCGATAGTATCCTCCACAAGCTTTTGTTGTTGCACAAGAGTGGTGGCACCGGATCCCTTATCGGGTCGATTAACCGCATCAGACTGGTGAAGAGTGGGCAAGACCACTTGATCCTCCGGCCACCCATTTGGTCTTTTGCAAATTCTTCACTTTTGAAGGTGACCGACAAATTTAAGCTTCTTCCTGTAGGATTGATCCAAGAGCTCTTCTTCTTCTTCGAGCTCTCATCATAGGCACAAGTGCAGAGTCTTCCTTTCCTTTATCGCCTTGAGGACTTGGAGGTTTTGGTACGGAAGGATTGTCATCCTTGCGCTTCGAGTAGGTAATCTCTTCATCTATGTCAAGTATTCTTGAGCTTTCGTCCAAAA
>CM040246.1:92506053-92733578 GCA_022545495.1 Chrysanthemum lavandulifolium
ACATTTTTCAAATATCTATGCATATTGAGGAGAGCAACTATTTGAAAACCACATTCTTTATATAAATACTCTTAGATGCAAGTCAACCCCTCAAAGATGATAATTAGTTCTATTACAATGATGCTTGATGCAAATGTTGAGGGGCTCTTGTTCTAAAAATATCAAAACAATTCGGTACAAAATGCTTTGATAATATATCACAAGTATCCGGATTGATTTTCAAATGGTTTTCAATTGGTTCCAATGGCGGATGAACAATACCAAATAGAGCGACCAACTTTACTTTATGTATGGTGATATAAGGACGATAAGGTTAGGTATTTGTTCCCACGATCCGCCGTAACTGGAGGATCTACCCATGGACAATCCACTAGATAATGTAGAAGTCCTTAGGTATATTGAAAAAGGAGAAAATGAGATATGGGAAGAGTGCAGACTAAGGCTGAGCTAATCTTGAATAAACCCAACAAGGTTCTAGTTATGAAGTCTCGGTAAGCTCTGAAGGGGTTGAAGAATAAAAAGAATTGAATGAGAAAGGGTGAAAATAAATAGCCCTCAATTATTCAACCTTAGAAATGAGAACCGGGTTCAATTCATATACTCTTGGTGGTTACCAAGGTAACATCGGTATTGAATACAAGGCGTCATGGACCCGGTGGATGCATCGCACTTCAACTTCCTAAACCACTCAAGTTCCTCTTAAAAGGACTTGTTTCATTCTCACGGGAACCGACATAATCTATCGACTTTCTCTTAGAGATTGTTGATATTGAAGAAGGAGATCCTCTCCTAGTCTCCTAAATAGGATCCAAATATGCACAATTGAGTCTAGAGCCACGAGATCATCTATAAATCTCATTAGGACATCATAAAGACTCTAAGCTTCACACAACGTGGAAAGAGATTATATCTTATGAGTCCTCGCATTATCCTTGTGGTATTGCCGTAACATCCGAAAGTGATATGCAAACATATTCATAATGAATATGGAAACCTTCTGAGCCAACATCAAACAAGCTCACCGGTGGGTGGCATGAGATCTATCCAATAGATCAACCATGTGACAACCGAATGAAACAATGGGGCGATTCAATCTATTGAATCAATCCCAGTTCGTGTTATGGATTGACGGATACCTTTGAAAACCGGTCGTTGTGCTTAAAATTCTTTTCCTTAGCACATCGACCGTACTCATATTTCAAATTAAAGGTGTTTATGATTGATAATTGATTTTCATTAAACCTTCGTTGTATTGCAAAACAATTTCTACCGAGCAATACACGATTGTTTTTCAAATCTTTTATCAATCGGTGAATCTCAATTACCGGTTCACTCACTCCGTGTTGTCTTCTTTGAGACGTTCGGTTTGAGAACAATTAGAGCAACACAAACCGCGCAAGGAAATTCTTCGAATTATACCGATCACCGGCGATATTTGTACCGATCAACGGGAACCATGGGCCGGTATTCAATTCAACGAAGTGATCAAAGACACTTTCGCACTTTATTGCTAACTGCATGTTGTATGCAGTACGCCCGACGCTTTGCAAATGATCGTAATGAAGTGGTCAATCCATAGCGCCGCATGCTCACACTACACATTCATCTCTAAAGAAATCATGATAAGTGCATCAACGACTATGATATTTTCACTCATGCTTCGCTACTGATGCCAATATCATGAATCAATGAAAGCTTCCGCAACTCTGATGAGAATATATCATGATCCAGAATGTGAGCATGTCAGTCCATAAGTCACAACATCACATAATACCAATACCACAATGGAAGAGTCAGAGATTTATGATAACTGATGATCTCAAAAGCTGGCTCAAAACTCATTATCACGTGGATTAGTTAAAGACCTCCACATTGATTATCCAAACATGCAATTATGAAGAATCAATGACTACGAGCTCTTGAGTAAAGAACTACATCAAGAATGCAAGAACAATTTTAAATGTAATATTTGTTTGTGTTCAATGTAATTATGAGGTGATCTTGAGGTGACCTCACTTAAAGGGAGATTGTTAGGATTTAGTAAATCCAGTTATTAAAGAGTCGGTCACCTCAAGTATATGTAATCGTTAGAAAGCTCGTAGTCGTAGATTAGTTAATGTTTAGTAGTATTTAGTTAAGTAACACCGTGGAGGACTGGACGGGTCTTTACCCACCGTATGCCCCGAACCACACCAGTAGGTGGCGACTTATGTAAGAACTATAAATACTCTCTACCTTCCAAGGTAGAGAGTCGAGCTCATAATAATACTTTCATTTTCTCTCAAGTTCCCAAACCTCTAACTCTTTCTCTCTAAAACATCAAGTATACGCCTTTTGATAAATGGTTTAGTTGTTTGTGAAATCCAATATGTTACACAAAACAATTAAGGAATCATAACTAGGCTAGCACCAAAGTAAAAGAAATATAAAACGCTAAAGCTTATCGTGAATGGAGTGACTTCTCCCTTGAAACAACTCAGATGCTCCCCTAGACCGCTTTGAGCTTTTTCCCGCTTCGTGAGTGTTGTGTGTGGAATGGGATGATTAGAAATGTCGAATTGGGGTATTTATAGTTGTGTATGGGTTACTGCGTAACTAATATAGAGTTACCAGTAACCTTCTATTTCTTCGTAAATGCACTAGATTCTTAGTTACGGCAGAACCTTATTAGTGGTAACGCCGTAGTCTTCAATAAACTTGGTTATGTCGTAAGTGATGCAAAGAGTTACGCGTAAGTACGCACGTGGAACCTCTTGACCTAATGGAGTTACGTCAGAACCTTTGGGAAGAGTTACGCCAGAACCTCTTGATAAGTTGGTATTCGGTCACGCGATAGTTACTACAGAATGTGAGAGAGAGTTACGCCGTAACTTCTTCAAAATAGGCATACTGTGATAAATCTTTAGTAATGTTTCCATTTTCGCATCTCTTTAGCTCCAATGCTCGTAATTTACCTGAAAGTGGAAAACAATGGAAAACAAGCGTAAATACATATAAATGATATAAATAACGAGCATTATCGGGGGAAATTGACACTTAATATTCAGGACTATTTGATGTTATCAACGCTCCTCTTTACCCATGGGTTTTTTGGTTATGGGTCATGGGTCATGGGTTATGGGTTGATCCATGGGTCTTTTACTAGATACAATGTATCTTATAAGTGCAATGCACCTAGTCACATGGGTATGGGTCAATACCATGGTTTATGGATATTATCCATATATGATATAAGCATGATGTCATGCAATAGGTTATGGGTCAAGCTCCATGGATATGGGTCATGGACTTTGGGTTGTACCCAACTACATTCAATGTATTTGGTCAATGGGTTATGATACTTAAGTTTCTACCCATTTATATTACCCAATATACTACATACTAGTTATGTGTATATTTTACCCAAATATGTAAACACTAGTTGTTGTACATATATATCATAAAATCACTTATACTTGTTTTAGTGTTTTATGTGAAAACGTAAGTGTGTTAGAAAACTATTGGCTCAAACTAAATACGTATTTTATTTATTTCGTTAAAATGATTTTACGTTTGTTATCGACAAAACATTAGAAGATCGTAAAATATAAATAAATGTTTTTACGGCTTATTTGTATTAACATATATTATTTTATATGAGAATTGATACTTAATCACTTACTTTTGTAAATCTCCGTTATAAACAAGCATTCGGTGAAAGTTAGCTATTTTAGACGTAAATTAGAGCAAAATGGATTAAGTTGGAAAAGTATATTGAACTGACGACTGATACGCCGTATCATTCTAGACAGATATGTCGTACACCAAGACTTAAACGAATATGAAGACCATTGCCTGACTTTGAAGCATACGCCATATGAATTTATCCTATGCGCCGTATATGAAACCTTGGTCAATGAAGAAGATCTGACTTGTTCTACTCCAGATACACCGCATGACATCCCAAAGATGCGGCGTATCAATCTCAAGACTTCACCAGTAAATCCAAGATATTGAAGACAACATACGCCGCATGAAGAAAAAAGATGTGTCGTATCATATGGCTGTGTACGGATATTTTAGAATATAATAATCTTGAATCCCACGCGAAGTTACCTAGGTACGACGTACCAGATAAATTGATACGCCGTATCGACTCTGTTTCCAGAATGTATAAATAGAAGATCGACTGCCAAATTTTGAGAGAAGGGGAAATCACACACAAGACCAGACGAATGACCACACAAAGACACACCAGAAGGACGAAATCAGAGCAATAGTAAGATCCTACTAGTGCGTAACTCCATGGGAAGATGGGTTTAATTTGTATCAGTACTCTTTAATCGTTTAGTTAGTGTACTTTTCACTATTTGATCGTACTTATATACTTACATTCGTTTAAAGATTATATGATGTTTTATTGGATACTCATGCGTGTGTTTTGATTACATTATTACTTCATTAATATCGTTTCTATGATTAATGTAAGCCCCAAGTGGTTAATTAATAAATTTATAATCATTAAGGTAGACTTTATGCGGATTTCTGATTAGTCGTGATAGGATTAGTCTATTGAGAAAACTTTGAATACGACGTATTGATACCTTTGAATACGAAATATTGAAATCTGGAATATTCTGAAATATTCATTAACCGCCTTCCAATACGGCGTATTGATACCTTTGAATATGACGTATTGATACCTTTGAATACGGCATATTGAAATCTTCTCACCATGGATGTCTTGTGAAGTTAGGGCATGATTTGTTGACATGAATATGGTGTATTGATAGTAAAACATGCTTGTTTTGATTGTAGACCAAGGTTCCATATACGACGTATCTGTTGAAATGGATACGGCGTATTCATCAAAGTCAGAAAATGGTCTTGAATTCTTGTAAGTCTTAAGATACGGCGTATCTGTCTAGTATCAGTAGACTTTCTTGAACATTATTGTTTTAGTTTCAAAACACGTTCTTTACGTTAACTTTCACCAATTGCTCGATAATAACTGAGATTTATAAAAATGATCAATTAAGTATCGATCCTTATATAAAATAGTATGAAATGAGCAATATAAACGGGATAAATGATGCTAGTATTTAGTCGTTATTTGATGTCATCATTTCCTAATTCCCACAAATCCCCATAATCGACCTCGACTTACCATTTTATATCTTGCTACTAACGAACGAGTTCACTTGCTCGTATGTGTTACTACTAATATCGGTAAACCTTATTTATAAATTTAAAACTTGCACATCCTGTGGCACATCAACTATACAAACTTGTTACAAAAGACTCTTGCTTTGGGGGTATTACAATCTGATAACAAATAATGGGAATGAGAAGCTCATTACCTAACCCGTGAACTACACCATTTTGACCCATTACGCCCCATTTACCACATAGCTCGGTCTTATCTAACAAACCTGCAAAACATGAATTGAGAACGGTAAGTCCTTGTGACTTAGTGAGTAAATGGAGCTAATCTGAAATAATACTTGCAATTCTAAACATGGACATATTAATATATGATATGCTATAAGTGGTACGACCTTTATTATTTTTGCTACTTGTACATGACATATGTCTTCGGTTATGAATTTCATAATCCCAGCATAATGTTTGAGCACGTGCTTCTGACTAGTCGATGCGCAGTCATCATGCTATAAGTAATAGCTTCCCTAGCCGATGAGTAATCTTCTTGATGCACTAACCTGTTATCATGCTTATCTAAACTCGGGTCATCCATAAAGGATGCTTAAACATGTAAACTTCATATGTCAATTCTAAACATGGGTCATTCACAAAGGATGTAAATACTATGCTAAGCACGGGTCATCCACAAAAGACGATTGTACGGGAGTTCTACATCGTGCACTTCTTAGGCACGCTACATAACTAATGGTGCATTTCTTAGGCACCCATGACATGGCTAATGACACTTTTTGTAAGCACCCCTAAAAAGACTTGTATTCGGCTATACCCGAATCATGACATAATAAGTGACACTCGACTATTTTCAAGTCTATGGACATGGAAATCTTTGGCTATATCCGAAGCTATACGTATATTCTAACATCATGTCAAATCTAATAACATGAAGCTAATAATCCGTTACTCACCTAGGTCGTATAATGCAAGATGAATGATTCTGAATACGCCTCGAGTACCTATATTATGATAGATGCATACAAAACTATTAACACATATATAACACATAAACATGATCATATATACTTGAAAACATAAACTATAAATCACCCAAACTTGTATAAACACATAACAACTTTTGGACATAAAAGCACATAGCAAAACCATGTTGTCAATTCCACAACAGCCCGTATTTTACCCTTTTGACTGACTTAAATTCAGAATCAGCTCATGAGGCTAGATTTACATGAAATTAGACTATTTCCCCTTTCCAAAAACGTATGGCACGCTCCAAGAGGAGATACGGTTGATCCGGTATGAATTTTTAAAGTTCTGGTTGTTGCATTTTTTCAAAATCTGACCTTGCTGCACTAATTCGAATTTTACACTAGTTTGTTTAAATATTGAATTAGCCAAAACTTTATAATAACAATTGAATTAGACTTACAGAGATACAATTTTTATTTTGACCTCAACTTGGTCCAACAAACGATTAGTTCTCTATGATCCTTCCAACACGACACAAAATTCTTCGCACGTGTTGTCCTAAATCCATGTATCACCAAAATGACCCAAAATCAACATAAACCAATTCTAATCATAAGCAAACTCATAAATCAGCTTATTAAACATATTTAAATCATTTTCCAACAGGTTTATAAGTAATTTCATCAATTTAAACACTATTTTGGCCTTGTGCCAATACCACTTTATAAATTATCATAAAGCATTATCTTCATCATAAGCCCCGAATTAGCTTAATTCTCTAAACAAAAACTTCATAACCTCATTAATTATGGAATATAATCATTCCTAAATCCATAAATCATGCATAACATGGTCTATAATCATCCTCTAACATGGTTTATAATCATCCTCTAACAATCACATAGACACGATAACAAGCTTAATTCATAATAATAATCATTCTTATAAAGAAAACCTTAATTCCTTACATAACAACATCAAACTAAAACTAGAATTCACACTTAACTTGAATGAGGACTTGGTTACCATAGCTTAAAACCTCCATAAAATTTCTTACTACTCAAAAACTTGATTCTTGAAACTTTCATAATTATCTTGGATAAGATCTTACAAGAAAATAGATTAGTCAATTATTCCCTCCTAATTTCCTAGCAAGACACGTCCTTGTATACATGTTAAATGAGGGATAATTCCTTAGACTAAAAGTCTAATAAATCATTAAGGGTAATTTTGTAATTTTGCAATTTCACTCTCGTTAGTCCATGCCGTTAAATATTTTGCACCTTTAGTCGTTTTCTGTTAACTATTTGCACTGAAGGTCCTTATTTCTAATAAAACTTAAAGGGAATAATTTTATAATATTCTAATAGAAATATAAAAGTATTTTATTACTAAAAATTATAAAAATCAGGGTGTTACAAATTGATATTTTGACCATGTGTATTTGTACATGTCGCGGGCAACAGTTTTCACAGCGGGCAGTGGCTACGGCGCGTTAAGTATGTTAACATATCGGTTGTTACTCTGGCTTTGTTCTTCTCATTTTTGCATACTGTTCATTATCTGAAGTGAGACATGTGTATACTAAGTACTGTTATTAATGGATTGTTCTTTTTTTGTGTTTAGGGTATCAAAGAGATGTCGATTAGTGATTGTATTATGTAAATGAGGATGATGGAATAAATCGAAAAAAATGTTGTCCTTGATAGTTGAAGAAGCATTTTATTCACATATCGTGTTGTTTTGGGTGACGAAATAAATGCCTTATGGTTCTATGGTATTTTTTTGTTGAAGTTCACGACATCAGAAAAGGAAGAGGAAGCGGGAGAGTGTTTACTAGGCAGATATTAACTTCATTACTAGTACCAGTTTTGTTTATAATTCTTATAATTTACATTGTTTGCAGTGACAAGATTGCCACTGAATGTGTTAAATAATTGTGACATTAAAGATTGTGGTTTAAGTATTTTGTTTTCCTCTATAGGATTCATTAACTAGACACCACATGTGTGTTTCTGTTTGTGTGAAGTTTCTGATGTCTTTTAGAGTGTGATATGTGGTCCTGGGTTCTAATTTGTGAATCTCTCATGATGATTGTTGTTTTAAATTTGATTAGCATATTGCGCCTTCGCAGTTGATGAGTGTCAAATAATCATCATTTCGTACCATTTAAACCGCAAAACATCCGAAAACACTCGTAAATGCATCAAAATGATAAAATATCACAAATAAGTGTTTTATGTGTTTAAATGCAAAAATATCAAAATCGGTGAAAACGATCAAGTTTGCATAATTGGCGCTTTAGTCCCCAAGTTTCAAAAGTTGTCAAAAACGGTCCTGGTAAAACAAAATAAAGAAAATATCATTTCAAGTCCCTAGGATTCATGAGTTGTCAAAATTGGTCCTGAGATTTAAATTTTCAAAATTACAACTTATGTCCCTAAACTTTCAAAATGTCAAGTTTGGTCCTGAAGTTTGAAAATGTCAAAATAGTCCTTGTACTATTAAAAGTTGTCAAAAGTGACCCTTGAAACAGCTTATGAGAAAATGGCGGTTTGGTCCCTCATCTTTCGAAATTGCAAAATGGTCCTTGAAATAAACAACCAAGCCTTGAACCTTTCCATTTAGACCCCGCCATTACCCTTCTTTGACCGCCAAATCTGTTTTGGACCCCTGGTCAAACCAACAGTCAAACTATACTCCTTTTCCCTCCAAACACCTTATCCCCTTCCCAACTTGTCTGCAACCCCTGCTACACTCACCCATCACCTCATCCTCTCACCTTATCTCTTCCAACCCCCTCCTCATCATCATACCTAGCCACCCCCCCTAGTTGCAAAATCAGAGCCCCATTTGCATATACAGCTTTTCCCGCCAAAAAACGTGGATGGCCAATATCACTCAAAACTCATCCAATGGTCCAAAAGGCATGTGGGATTAGCTCAGAACTCAAGTGGAAGCAGAATTGGTGTATAAAAAGGAAGAAAGAGAGAAGGATGAAGACAGTAGTTAGTTTTTAATTTCATTGTATGTCGTTTTTTATTAAATTAGCTCAATTAGTGTTTTAAATGTAATCTTAAGCTTTAATGTATTAAAGATAAGCCATTTAGTCATTGTAACTCATTTCAAGTATCAATTTAAAGTTTAACTAAGTTTCATATTTTTTTTGTGTTTATCGTTGAAGAATTCAGTTCTCGTTCTTGTATTCAAGCTTATAGTGGTTTCTCTTAAACTCAAATAAGCTTAGTTGAGCTCTTTATAGCTCTTGGTAAGCTTATGACTCGTGTTAAAACACATTTAGCACTTGGTCAAAGAAAGTCAATCAAGCGTCAAATGGGTTTGAAATGGATATTGGTGTTGCGAGCTTGAAATGGTTTGGATTAGACTAGGTTAGTATAGGATTGGTTCGGTTTAAGGCGCAAACAAGTCGGAAACTTGTGAGTGATATTCTCATTTTCAATTTTAATGCGTTTTCATATTGTGCTTATATTTGAGTCTTTGGTCATTAAATAGTTTAGACATGTTTAATTAGTGGTAATTAGGATACTAGAGTTAGTTTAAGTGGTTGAATAAGCTAAATCAAGAATTAGCTTAGTTTAAATCTTCAAAGCAGCTTTCTAAACTAGTGTTTGGTACAATGGGATTGATTGATCTCAAGCTTTGGTTTATGTTTCAAACTCGTCTACTTAGTCTCAAATAGGACCATTTGAGTCATTTTAGTCATAATATTGCCTCTCGATCAAGAAAAGTCAAAATCACCATGATCTTGTCTTAATTGCATCATTGTTGAGATTTTGAAAGAGCAAAGGCTTGTTTTGTGTTTAGATATCATTAGCTTAGGTTGCATTAGTCTTGGTTTAACATAAAACATCAATTTCGATCCTTAAATTAGTTGCAAAGTTCATCAAAGTCAAACCGGTTCATTATTTAAAAGTCAAAATTTCCTAGAAGCGGTTTTGAATAAACTTTACAATTTCAATGATCTTATCATTAGGATTTAGGACTTAAGCCTTTGGGATATTAAAGTTTAACCGCTTAACTAAATTAGAAAATAGTAGTTCACTCCTAATCGACTTATTAAGTGCTTTTCACTTAGCTTCTTTGACTCCTTTTTCGAAAACCGCCTGTGCCAGCGATAAGCTTATGCTTATTTGAGTTTGTTTAGAGCTTATTTCTAATTCATTTAGCTTTCTCGGTTGTAGCATTAGCTTATTATAAGCTACTTAGCTTCTTTTTAGTTTCCTTTGCTTATTGGATAGCTTATTAACCACTTAGCTTAAAAATTTGTTATTATTCCTTTTTTTTTGCCCACTGTTGGAATTTTAAGCTAATTCGAGCTTATTAGTGTTTTTCAATAAAAGTTGTAGTTTTAATAATTGCTTATTTTCTTGTGCTTAATTGGTTTGTAAAAGAAAATTCCAAAAAAAATATTTTGCAAAGGAACCGCACGGGATTCGAACCTGTCGGTCCCTCTGAGTTCACGCCTCAACACCAACACTGTAACCATTGCGCCTGGGTCTTTATTGGTTTTAGTTTGCAACGTTTAATATTTAGGGTACCTTGTAGTTTTATGCTAGTTAGCTTATTTCGCTTTTAATGACTTATTTCATTAAGCACTAGTGTAGTTTTGATTTTCCTAGACTCGGTAGTATCTCAAGCATTTTCAGTAAAAAGTTTGATTTTTCAAAAATGTTTTAGTATTTTAATCATTTAATTGGTATAAAATCGTTTTTAATTAAGTGAAAATAAAATAAAACTCAAAAAATATTCCGCTTTTTCCTAAAATTATTTTTCGTCATTTAGGATGTAGGAAAATTATTTTCACACTCGTAGGACTTAAATTTCATTATTTTCACTTTTTGAGGCTCGGGATTAGCTCGGGTTTTGCGTTTTTGCATTATAACACCCTAGGATGTAGTTTAGGATCGTTTAATTGTTTCTTAGGATTGTATTTTCCATATCCGTAGGTATTTTACTTCTTTATTTTCATGTTTTATTTCGTACGTTCACGTAATTTTATTTAAACGTACGTTTTCATTTTAAGTCACGTTTTTAGATCATTTAAGTTCACGTTTTAATTAAAATAGTTTATTTAAGTTATTTTTCAAGAAAACATCATTTTAAAAATAGTGATAGCGTTTATTTAATATAATTTATCTTTTTATTTTCTTTAATTTGCATTTAAGCCCTTGTAGTTTATATACTTTTTCTTTAGTTATAATCATTCAAAACTCTTTTCCGTTCAAATCCTCTCGATCACTATTCGTTTGACTATTATCGCATGTACTGTTGGGACTTAACGACACGGGAAACACTATACTCTCCTCGATCTTCATTGCATTTGTTTCTAGACTGCTTTTAAGTTTCTTCGGTTAGCCATTCACAGTGGCTAGCTTGTGTGAGAAAACTGATTGTCTGGGAGCGAATCAAATTTTTATCGCAAATGTCAAGAATTGTATTGTTCGTGATGATCCATTAATTGCAGCAAATGGAGTGTACTTCCTCTAATAATGGAAGTGTAACACGTAATTATCTTACATTTAGCGTATTAGTGATTTGAATATTCACTCCTTGTTTATACCATCTATATGTTTATATTTTCTTATAAAATCCAAAAATCCAAAAACATCTTCTTTTTACAAAATGTTTATCCAAAACCCAATAATATTCACCTTAACCCACCCGCATCTTACCCTTTTTCACCGATTCTTTATCCCTTTACCCTCATCCATTTGATCGATGTCTTTTAGAGTGTGATATGTGGTCCTGGGTTCTAATTTGTGAATCTCTCATGATGATTGTTGTTTTAAATTTGATTAGCATGTTGCGTCTTCGCAGAACTTATGTTTAATATGAGTGATCATTGTTTGTGCATTTTCCATTGATAACAATTATTGGGTTCATTTATTGATTGATGTATTGTGATTTTGCAGAATTTGTGGCTAATATGCGTAGTGGTTGGTCATAGTTATGGTGATTCTTTTGACAACCCTGAATTTATCAAAGGTTACGGTGCCTACCAAACGCAGACACATGGTTTTATTCTAGGCTACTAAGTATGTTATGGAGCGCATGTTTAAAGCCGATTTGAACAAAAAAGTATAAGAACTGACTATGTATGACTCAAAGGGGATCAAGTTATACGAGTCACTTGCACTAAAATATAATACCAATAGGAAATAAGCAAGAGTTGAAGGCAAGAAAAGCTGGGAACGATTTTTTAAGACTTTATTTGTGTGAAGAAATTAAAATGATTTTTTGTTTTTTATATGTACGTTACTTACAAATACAAATTTTATGTTTAGATATTTTGTTACAAGTGCGTTTGTATAACCCGCACGTTGCCGCGGAGTGTCTGTATACGATGTTGTTGCAAGCACTGGGAATATCAATTTTTTTAGTTTTTTTAAAGGAGTTTTATTATAAATGCAACAATTATTGTTCATATGTCGAAGTTAATAGCATTAGTTTTAATGGTCTTTGATAACGTCACAACTACAAACAAAGAATACATCATTTTTAATAGGTAAAAAGCAAAAGTGGTATTTGATTGAATACACGTTGCATGAAAATTCATATTTACATTGTTGCTTCATAAGCATGTTTATTACAAAAGAGATAAACACTCAAAAGGTAATTTAGGTGAACACTCGCTAGAATATGCCACGTGTAAAGTGGCATATGAGAACGTTTCAATATCGTTACCTTCACTGTCACGCTCAAATTCATTATACTTGTGTTCTTCTAATATATTAACCACCACAACCTCTTTCCTAATGCTCTCTAATAGCCTCTGCATGCTCCTTTCCTTTGCTGTTTCTTTCTTCTTCCTTTATCCATATTTTTTTGTCCAAAGTTGCCCATTTGTAATACCACGACTCATTAGACGGGCATAATGGTAGTTTTACATAACCATCTCCCTTATCTTCTACATTCTCTGTACCTGGTCACAAAATCGCATTGATCAGATGCTATAAACTAACGACATGTAGTTACTGCAACTATGATATATTCAAAATGTACATTCGTCAATCGCCATACATCATTAGATACAACAAAAATAGATCTAATTTAACGACATACCTTAACCTGAAACTGTTCCTGGGACCATATCTATACAATTAGCCAGTGCAAAAACAACGTGCAAAAGAACAACACTGAAGACAATACCATTACCACAGGGATCAGTTTCACCAAGATCAATAGTTGTATCATATACTCTCCCCATTCGTAGACGATTACTGAAACCTCAATTGCATAAAAACAAATATTTGGTTACCTATCACTGTATACTCAATACAACTTTTTATACAGGCTACGTTATCACACAATTGTTAAAAAAACACATAAGTTTCAAGCAGGTTTAACTAATTGTCTCAATAATAGATCTCATGCACTGAGACATCTCAATTAACTTATATTGCAAACCTAAACGTCCAATAGAATTTTGAAAACCTATTCAAACTTATCAACCTGATTCTATGTATTTCCATCTCATAAAACAAGTTATACTAATCTAAATAACTCCTCAATTAATAATGTCTAGCAATGCGTTAACTCAGATTGTATGAAGTAACTAAAGCTTAAACAACGCAAAAGTAAAACAACAATGATATAAAACCGAAAATGAACAATAAACATAAAGAATGCAAACTGAACTCACAAATTTGGTTATAACAATCATATGCACCCTCTATGCTTTAGCAAATCTGAAATGACTGCTAAGTATTCAAACGCATTCCAATTACCCCAATGTGTTGTCTATATAGCCTTTTCCAAATTTTCATTTCCTCTAACTCATAGCAGAAGGAAGAAAAAATGACTGCCGAAGTGACACCCTAAGAATGACACGTTGATATATAAATGTGGCTCTTCATTCCTCACTCCACATTTCTCTATCAAATGCTACAGCTGATTGGCACCAAATATAATAAACCAAACACAAGTGGGGAGCTAGGGCCATTGATCTGATGCCTTGGTACACAAACATCAAAGAAAAAAAATTATCAATAAAATGCATGGCAAGATTAATACATAAAAACAGAATCATCAATTCAACAAATCTCACAAAAAGTAAGACCAAGAAAAAACTTACCAAGAAAAGGCCAATTAATGTGGCCATAGCTTCATTTCTTCTAACCCAAAGTAGAGGGAAGAGGCAAAAGACTGATAAATCATTTATCCCGTCATCATCATCAACATCCTTTAATTGGTCATTCGGAATAGAAGAGTCATACACTCACACACCTTGTCTAACAATCCTTGCTCCACTTGCCTATCATACTTATATCCGTGGTCACATAAAATTGCCATTCGATGTCCGTTGATACCACAGGTGGAGAAGACACAGTTAGCCGAGGTGGCAATCTCTTTATCGGCTGACAAAGACTTACAATATGTTATTTGACCTTGCAAATACATATTAAATTTTTGCTCCAAAACGTTGAATTCTTTTCGCAGAATATCAAAAACCTATTAAATCATTCGCCATCAAGTGTCAAACAAAACCTGTATATTGATTTCTTCCATCCTCCTCACATACATCATTAAGTCCACCTGCTACCTAAATGCAAAAAAGGACCATTTACTAATAACTTAAGCAACAATATTTATTACACAATTTTGTCACACCAAAATTAAGACTCAATGAGAGACCAAATCATTACATTCACTGAGAAACCAAATCATTATAGTGATTACCATACCAAATCCAAGATTGACAAATGGAGCATACCAAAATTGCCAATCAACTACCGTCTAGATTACATTTACAAAAACAAAACTACCCTACGCTAATGTTCGATAATATCAAAATTAACAATATAAATAAATTTGCGCCTGTGCTGCAAGCCACCTTTCCGGCGAAAGGTTTTGATGCACCGTACACATTGTTCCCATAATGACAACATCAATGCACACTGAAAACAAAATTCAGAACAACCCCTGAACAAAAAATTGTATCAAATAACATTAAAACGTATGACATTCAAACCAAATTCATAATAATAACGTTGTCCCCATATCAAGGAAAAAGCTATACTTGACACATGAGATTTAAAAAAAAAAGAGTTTTCTTTTATTAATGAATAGCAGATACGAAATCAGCAGGCGTGGCACAATATATAAAGATCATAACCACTCAAAACCTATAGTAAAAATAACATCAATAATACGCTAACTGATAAGTAGATGTCCAATGACAAGAAGAAAGCGTAGAAATATTCAAAAAATTATACACGTAACGATAAAAAACCAAGAACTGATTACTCTAAATTCCAAACATCGTCTATATTTTTTATTGTTGTTGAATCCCGTCAAGTTTTTATGCTACCCACATTTGACTTTCTGTTAAATTTTTTATGCCACACATGATTTGATGAATCATGTTTCTGATATGTCATGTATAACTCTCATGACGTAGAGAGTCTCATACGGCGTATACCTTTAGGTTTATATAAAAAAATAGCCCGGGTGTTTCAGAAATGACTTTTTACATAAACACCTACCACACCGCTGGCCAAAGCCAACATGCGAAGGTGTTGGCGGCTTGAAGTGGGTGGTGGATCCAGCAATATATGTTTTGGGTTTTTTGGGTTGAGATCCGAAAAATGGTTTAACTTGTGACTTTTTACTAAACATAATTAGCACTTTCTATTAGCTAAAGAAGTAACAAAGTTTAAAACCTGTTTGATTGAAACAACTTTCAGTACAATAGTAGTTGATGCCTTGTGAATAAAAGAGACTTTGATTACACAAAGTTTATGCATGATAAGTAACATGCTTGGGGTACTGTCTTATTAGACACTCTCAACAATCAAATCATTTCACTTTTCACTTTTGCGTCACACCAGCTTTCTCTCTCATTTTACACCTCTCACTTTTCACTCTCAATAACTTACACCACTTCACCTTTCAATATATTTTATTTATTTATTAAAATATCCATTTTTATACAAACACACCTCACTAAATATATTACACACACTCACAAACTAAATAACAAATAATAAAAACATTGGAGGGCCCAAAATTGCACATTTTCTTATGTGGTGAAGCATTCACCTTTCATTCCTCTTGGTTTCCTCCTTGCCACGTGAACACCACCCCGCCAGCATCCTTGCCGCGGAGATGAAGCCTTGTCAGTGCCTTGCTACTCTGGCGGGCAGTGGCCTTAATACGACCTTTCTTTCTTTCGTAAAGGGTTTTAACCTGATAAACAATTAACGTGACCTTTCAACCAAAATGTTGGTAGTTCAAGCATCAATGTGTGCAAGTTGTTGCGACTACGCCAAAATGTTTAACTAATAGTAATTCAAAGCAACCAGTCCCTCGCTTACGTTTGGTCGTTCTTGAGTTGGCAAGATAGACGAGCGATCAATCTTGGCGGCCTGAAGGAGCCCGATAAACCTATGATACCAAGAAAAGTGGACACGGATACAAGGCACAAACTTGACCCTCAAGTGCAAATGAACATTCTACGAGTTCATTCCTGCTTTTTTGTGTATTGTTCGGTTGTTGTCAACATTATTTTCGTTAAAGAAAGACTAAAAAGAAAAAACTTTCTATATTGGACCAATAGAGATAAGTCTAATCGAAAACACAGTTGAAGTTTTCTTTATGGTTTGGCGCACCAAACTTGTGAAAAATACAACTTTTGGCACCAAAAGCAAGAAAAGTGGACAACAGAGATTCCATTAGACTTGATTTGCCTTTGTTTAATTTTAGATAGATTTTCTTTTGTTGTTTCAAGACTCTTCACAGGATTAGTAAGTAGTCTCCGTATTGGATACAACTTCCACTTGAAACAGGAAAAAACAACCTCCACTAAAATATATGACTTCAACTTTCTATATTTTACAGGTATGTGTTTATAATCATTTTTCAAACTTTCTAGTAAAATAATACGTGGTTTTGTATCTATGGATTGGTGTTCTTAGGTGTGACTATGAATATGTTTCTTGTTTGGAAGAAAGATTATCAATTTTTATTATTATTTAGTTATATATAACAAGTTAAATATAAAACTGCTAAACCAGATTTGGGACTTCACATATCTTCATTGATAATGCTTGTAAGCTGAATGTATAAATACACGTGTATTGTTAATTCTTAAAATTTAACATTTGATAAAATACTTTATGTTTGGTACACTATAATCACATTATATGTTTTGTAATTTTACTGGGTCTGCAAGAAAAAACCAGAGGGCCCAAGTGTCAATTCTCAGCCCATGTTAGTGGTTGCCCGATGATGATTGTTTTACTTTTTAGTCTTGAAACTAGAGCATATAATGATCTAGATCATATAAGTGAAGACAGAGTGCTACAATCTACCTTAAAGGAATCAAGTATCAAAATATATTATCTGAGCAATGTAAAGGATTGTAAAACCAGCAATGATAAAAACACATGTTTTTACATATATGTGGTGCATGAACTTGTATTATTTTAGCTAAGATCAAACTGTGTCGAAAGTCTAAAGTAACCGCTTATGATTACACATGTTTACCAAATAAACATAATCATATGCAACTTATCGACATCGAATGGCCCACGTGAAATGGACTTGCATTACTGAACAAATCAAATGAATCACGAAATGATTAGGAACTGTGTTATAATCAAGTGCTTGGATATGAGCATTCACTTACTGCTATGCAAACATATATTTGCAGGACTAGAACCAAATTGAAAAGTTTGTCTATTCTCACAAAACAGACTTATAATGTTCAACAGGACAAATACGTAAAAGGTAATGAGGTGTTTTGAAAGATGTTCAATGTGATACATAGCGGTTATCATGATAATTAATCAATGCATAACATTACGACTGCCAAATGCAATCATCACATACATTTTTACACGTAATTCGAGCATAACACTTGATTAGACCAGAATCCGTAATCATGTAACGAAAAAAAAAAAAAAAAACTCACTTATACCACTATAAAATTTATTTTCTCACACACCACAACAATCTCATTTTTGTCACCCGTGAAACTTGAGCCTACGACCTTTTTGTTGGGATATAACCATCTCATGGATACCGCTGGATTGTATATCCATTGGTGAATAACTTGGGTTATTCGGGATTTCGAAAATAGATGACTATTGGGCTGAATTTGTAGCATAATCAATGGGCATATAAGGCTCAAAAAGATCTGCCCAAGGTCCATTTTTTCTCCTAGGATTCATGCCAATATCTTTGCAAAGTTGATCATAGTACCATATTTCTAAAGCACCAATTGAAGATCGATGATGATACTCACCAGATGATTGCTTCATATATTCATCCCATCTCTCGATATCTTTTTGCATTTCGTTAACGCTAGGTAGCTTAAAAGCACCTTCGAGTAGCGTTGTCACCCATTTAGCCCTCATATCCGAGGTATGAATGTTTGAGAGACTCTCGGAGAATCCAATTATTGCTAGTTGTGGTATTCTTGGATGAATGCATTCCCTATAACATTATGAATCGACGATATTAGGGAACATGATTGAATATTCATTGTCATGTTCATGAAAATTGGTGACAAGGCGAACCTGTATAGAGGGACACGAGGTGACCCCGTGATGAAGTGACCAAATGTTGATTGTTTAAAAATGTTACTGAGTTTTTCTACACCTTTAAATCCGATTGCAAATATCACTATGTCCGCTTCTATTTTTGTCTTGTCCTCATCGATCAAGATTCCTTTTTCGTAAAAGCTATAACTTGGGGACTTCTTCATCTTGATGCTACCTTTCTCAAGCGCATCAAAGAACGTATCTGGATTTGGCAAATACGAAAGCATACATGAGTAGGTGTCTTTGGAGAAGCTTTGTTTTGGCACCATATCAAACTTTGCGAATGGATACTTCATGTTTATGTAGCTTTCGACAAATTTTGACACTCCCCAACGCTGTTAGAATGGTGATCAAACAATGTTTAGGTAGTACTATCGATATACAAAACAGAAAAAATGTTGATAGCATATTTCTAACTTTAAATGTTGATTACTTTTATTTATACATAGGTTATGGGCCAAAATTCCATCATTTGAACTATAAATTCAGTATTTCTCAATTTGCAAAACCAGTACAATTTCTTTCAGGTTTTGAATGTTAATCACGTGAAATTTTGGTTTTTGGCTGGACCTACCAGAGGTGAAAGTAAGGTGGCGATGAGACTTAGCAAAAGACCTTCGCCGGGCTTATGAACAAGAAGCTCTGAGAAGCGATTAAAGTACAGATAAGCCAACGAGAACCCCCACGGATGCCAGTCTGGGAGCTTCCAGTGATCATGTCTGTATACAACTGTACACGGAATTTCTGGTCCTGAAAATTAACACAATAAAGTTAACGAAGATCAGCTTAGAAGGTTAAATATTTCAACTTAATTACCATTTACTGATGCACACTCCCTTGCAATGTCGAGTCCTGTTTTCCCAAACCCTATGATAACGACCTTCTTCCCTTTCACGTATTCTGCAGCTTTGTCGTTATCCATGGCTGCATATTTCATCGAGTGTATCGCCTGTCCTTGGAATACTTCAGGGCCTTTTCCTTTAGGAAATTCAGGTATGTTTGGAACATCTTTAAATCTTCCTATACATACAATCACAAAATCCACCGTGTAAACCTGGAGATTCGACAAGAATAGAAACTTAGATCTTCCTGCAAGCCTTACTCCACTTGTAAATAATAGTAAAAACGACCCAACAATATAGTTTTTTTTGGTTAACTCTTGAACTTTCTTCTAGCAGTAAATTTCATACCGTAAGTCCGTAACTTTTTAGAATGTTTGTAACAATAAACTTTAAGTTTTGGTCTTGAAGGAAAAATCGCTTATAGCCAACCCAAAAAACTTACGGGGCATGCAGACCATTACAGAATTAAAAAAAACAAAAAAAAGTTACTTATGTGTTAAACTGTTAAAAGGTTACACAAGTTGGTTGGGTTTTTGCGATACCTGGGTGGTGGAACTTTGAGTGTTTTCAACAGCTACATTCCATTTGCCTTGTGGTGGAAACGCTTCACCAGTGCCGTTCCACAGTGACCATTTCTCTGACCATGGTCCGTCGTAGCTAATTCCCTTAACTTTGGAATGGAGGTTAATGTAATGTGCAAGATCAAAATGTTTGGCGTAAGAGTGAAGGTAATCGTGGATCTGTTGTTGGGTAGGAAAGACATCCGTGACCGTACTAGGCCATGGGAAGTCAGAATACTGATACATAGTTTTAGGTTGCTGAAGTGTAGTGGTTTTGATAGTTTTAGCCCATACTCCACCAATATCGGATTCTGACTCGAATACAACAGGTTCAAAACCTTTAGAAAGACAGTATTTACACGCGACAAGACCACTGATTCCGGCACCGATGATGGCTACTTGCTTCTTATCCATTGTTTCTTGTAGTAATGCAAAGTGCAAACTTTTGTATATTTGCTATATATAATACCTGTTCTCTGTTTTTTTTCTTGGTTTTGGTATTACAAAGATTTCAAATGCATTTCCACCACCATTTCACACGACATTCATTTATTATGAGAGTCACATATATGGTCATTGGGAAATTAGCTAGGGCCATAATGTCACGACTCAGGACAAACAACAATGCTGAATGATTAGCAATGGACCAAACTAGACGAGTATGACAGGTTGGGTAACAAGACAATACAAGTGAATCATATGGGTTGAATCATGTAAATAATTAATGCATTTTGTCTAGAACATGAAGCTACCACAACGGCTGCTTAATTATCGACGTGCGAGTACCCTGATGTTGAGCGTAAACGTACAAGTTTTAATTGATTATTCACAACTTCGAAGACCTTTTGGGTACCAATATAAGCAACTTTCATATGTTAAGCTTATTTTTTAAAGTTGTTATAAGTTCATCATCCAACCCGCATTTGGAGAAACAACCACTCACAGCGGTATTTCAAACGCTAGTCGAAAAAGTAAGCCGACAGCCATTAGGCCCGAAGCCGTGCATGGCGAATATTAGATAGAAGTCACCAAAGGAGAGAGTTAAAATTAAATGGTCTTTTCATCGTGAGAAAGATACAAATATATGTGATTGAAATTTATCAAAGCTTATATGTTTCTTGTTATTATAGTGACTTTAGCTTCAGAAGATCGTTCTCTTAGTTGTTTTCTATCTATAAAAGTTATTTAAGGTACGTTTAAAAGAGATGTTCTATGCTTGCACGAACAAAACTCTTCACGTTCTTGACAAATACGTATTTAAGAGAGAAGACACAAATATGTTAGTTGTAATCGGATAAAGGGATAAGTCCCATGAGTTGTCATATTCATTGTTTGGCTAGAATTATGGGTGATTACATTTACCCAAAATAGTTTAGTCTATCTCTTTATATATTAATGTGTATTGTAAATGAAGTAGACAAACAATAATAAAATACGATTGTTTCATTGTTCCATCTTACATGGTTTCAGAGCACTAGGTTTATCGATCCTTTAAACCCTAAACCTAAACTCTTCTTGCCTCCCTCCGCCATGGGTTCTGTAGAAAGTTCGGAGGGCTCTCTTTAAAACTTAAACTCTATAAGCGCTATAATAAACCCCACCCATATTTTGATGTTTATTTGTGAGGTTGATCTTTATATTTTTCTAAGGAAAAACACGCCCCGTTTGTTCGGAAGGTTATTAATTTGGAGGTTGAAGTTTTAGAACCAACTTTCGTTTCCTCATCTTTTCTTTCATCCTTTTTAGTTGTAGGGATACTTTGGGTTATCCCGTTTTCTTATCTTTTTCTTGTGTTGGTGATTTGTGCTAAGGTCACAATTCACACATTATTATTGTGTTGTTCGTGCTTTTAGGTCATGAGGTGTGTGTTGGTGATTTGTCTTGGTCACAAATCCACACATTATTATTATTATTATTATTATTATTATTATTATTATTATTATTATTATTATTATTTTTATATTTATAAAACATCACTAAATTAGAAAATCATAGAAACAAACCCTAATAAAATTAGTGGGCCAATATCTTGAGTGAGAGAACTTTCGGATTCGACAGAGGTCACTCCTCTTCTCGAGTTCACGATAAGAAACAAACCCTACTAAAATTATATAGTTAGCACCATTATTATTATTATATCTTGAGTGACCTTATTAACTTTCGGATTAAAAACGACTTTTCTGAGAATTAGTGCCAAAGCCGCCTCCTTCTCGAGTTCATCAAAAATATGAGAATGAAGGGATGATCGAACCTATATTATTATTATTATTTCTCATTATTATTATTATTATTATTATTATTATTATTACGTCGTGCGGCCTCTCAATCAAGCAACCCCGATTGCGTCGAGATATCTTTACTAAAGGAAAAGGTTTGAAGAATTTTGATCCAGTCTCAGCGTCCGGTGTCTCCCGCTTCGACTGTGAAGGAGTGTTAGATGTGTATTTTGATAAGACAAAATCTTCCTCATTAATTTGCATAAGTTGTATTTTGTGATATGTACTAATCAATTGTAATCTTTATAATCCCGTAATTTATAGAATTATCCATAAACTATGTCTTGCATACCCTTTATATGGGACGTATGATTTTGTAATAGGAAAACAAACAAATATTCACCATCTCTGTATTTTACCCTTCATTGCATTTACTTTCATTTGCATTTACTAATAAGACTTGCCTACAGCTGTGTTTGAAGAATTTCGCTTTAGTTTTAGTGTTCGGTGTCCTCCTACTCAAACTGCAGGGGAGTGTTAGCTGTAATCGGATAAAGGGATAAGTCTCATGAGTTGGCACATTCATTGTTGATTAGCTAAAATTATGAGTGATTACATTTACCCAAAATAGTTTAGTCTATCTCTTTATATATTAATGTGTATTGTAAAGGAGGGAGGCAAGTAATAATAAAATACGATTGTTCCATTGTTTCATCTTACAAAATTTTGGTACTAGTATTTTTTTGGTAATAATTTTAAAGATTATCTTGTCGAGAATAAGCGGTTTTGCGTGTGAACTAAAAAAAACTCTTTAGATATTAAAGTTGACATTTTGTCTTTCTTTAAGATTATGACCATATTATTACCATTTTACCTTTCGAAAAATATTTAAAAAAAAATTAAATTTCAAAAAAAAGTATTTCGAAAAAAAAAATTAAAAAAATATTTTGGAAAAAAAAATTCGAAAAAATAGTATTTTGAAAAAAATTTAGAAAGGGTAAAAGAGTCATAATACTTAAAGAAAGACAAAAATGTCAACTTTAATATCTAAAAAGAATTATTTTTAATTCGCTACGCAGAACTGTAATTCTTCACAATTATAGTGCTTTAAAAGGTTATTAACTTTTTTTTTATGGTACTTGTACAACCACAAGAAGGCTAAACCATCACATGCTCAATAAGACCTCTATACTATATTTTATATGTAATCGTATCATTCTGTTAATAAAAAATATCTTTGCTATCGTTTAAGACCGATCTTCTAGATTCGCAAGAACAAAACTTCAAATATCAACAATCACCGATCTTGACAAAGACCAGACTATGTAAAAGATAGGACACAATTTAAAGCATTGTGTTTTGTACAACCATTGAAAGGACAAAACCATCACATGCTCAATGACGATTTAAGAAATTGGATGATACTAGATTTTATACGTTAGACAATGGTGCCAATATTATGGGTATGGTGTCAATAATAATGGGTTGGCAAAAATATGGTGCCAATAATAATGGTTGGCAAAAATTTATACACTTGTAGTAATTTTGATTTTAGTAGCTTATGTGTGCTTATTTTTCTCTTAGACAGCAAAGGGGTGTGCGATTGGTGTCATTGCACCGGCTTCCAATTAAAAGGGTCACGGTTTTATTAGTTTATCTATATTGAATATTAACATATACGATGAATATAATTTATGTTCACGTGCAACTTTCTTCTTCAATTTACAAGTATATTGGGGCTTCATCTTTGTTATCGCATAGGGGCAGTGAAAACCACATGGCGATCATGTTCTTTCTAAAAGCTTGTAAGCTTTTTCGGCTATAAAAGATTATATTTTAAAGTACTTTCTTAGAAGGAAAATAAGCTTGCGCATCAAAGACGCTTAGGCATCGAAATTCAATACATAAAATAGCGTTTGAATTTAGTTATCATTTTGTTTCCGTAGCCTTATCAAATATTAAGGTGGTGCTATTACCATCAACTAGAACATTTACAACTAGATGATCGGCTAACCTATTTATTTCCTTCACCACATTTTTTTAAAACATATTTCTACTCCTTGTACCACATTTTTGGTCCCTAAGGTAAGCTGTGTTCTCAAACTTAATAAACGAAAAAGAAAGAAATTAAAAGCTTCAAGCTTTCTTGAGTTTTTGGGGAGGAAATCTACAATTTGAGGATTTTGAAAAGATTCAACAAAACATTCAAATATGGGGACTACAATTTAGGGATCAAACATACAATAAAATATTCAAAATGAGGACTAATCACGACTTTCAAACGTTAGGACGAAACACTTGAATTTAGCCATACCTTAGGGACCAAAAACGCAATTTACTCTAGATTTATAAAATAAGGAAAAACGATTTATTAATATACCCTTGGTTGAAAACGCGATTAATTTAATGCTTTAATTTAACGTACTCTTGATCAGTTTTCCAAAATAACTGCTACAATTGCATTTATGGTAACACTATAAATCTTTAATTCAATCTTATAAATTGTCAAAAACAAAATAAAAACTTTCAAAAATCATTCGGTTGTTGCTTTGCGCAAATATTATGTTAGTTTATTAGTAACTCATGTAAGCCATATAAGGCGTATAGTCGCGATCCACTAAAAATTTGGTAAATGATAAAAAGTATAAAGGTGTTTTCAACCGTCCGGTCAACCTCACTTTCATCTAACGATCAGGAAGAAACATCGAATTCGGACGCATGTCAGCAAAATAAAAGGGTTAAAATTGTAAAATCACCTGCCCAAAACGTCTAATCTTCCCTCCACTATCATAATCCATCATTTTGATTCATTATTTCTCGCAAAAAATCTCTTAATTTTCTCACTCAAATTTAGGGCCTTTTGTAGGGTTTTTTCCCGATCAAATTTCGGTTTTTACGATTATATAATGGTTTCTGATTATAAATTACGGTTTCTTTCATTTTACAGTTGAAAAATCATAGAATTTGTTATCCAAAGATGAATCCAAATGGTAATTTCATTATTTAAGGTTTAATTTTGATTTTATTTTAGTTTGTGCATTTATAATCTGAGTTTAACTAACAAATAAATTTAATATTTTATAACCTACAAGAAAAAGTAATAGACTAGTAGTTTTAAGCAAACCAACAAAAGAAAATGATGAACAACAAGAATAAATAGATTTGATTGAAGAGGAAGAAAATGAAGGAGAAAAAGCAGAATTAATGCATAAGTTCATCAATTATGATTAAAAATCAATTATTTTAGTTTATTCTTGTATTATCTGATTTTTACTATTTTTTATGTACATTTTTAGAATCTAGAAGCAGAGAGTAAAGGAGCCTGAAAGTATTGCGGTTGTGTAAAAAAAATCAAAAAATTGCAAATTGTCCGACATTTAAAGGTATAAAACCATGTTGTTTAATAATTTATTTCATATTCATCAATATTTTTTATCATCAAAAACAATTTAAGAAGTATGTTTGTCAGTATTTTTGTTTGTTCATCAGTTTTAGTCATCAATTTTTGTTCATCAATTATTATTCGTCAGTTATTCTTAATCTGTTTTTGTTCGTCAGTTATTGTTCATAAGTTATTATACAATATTAGGTTGTTTTCCTAAAAAATAATGTTCTCATCATGTTCATCATTTTTTGTTGAGCAAGTACGTTCATCAATATTTTTGTTTGTTCAATATAATATGATTAAAAAAAATTGTTCATCAGTTTTTTGTTACAATTTGTTTAGTTCAGTATCAGGTTGTTCTTGAAAAATGATATGCTCATCATGTTTTTGTTTCATCAATAAGAAATTTTGTTGTTCATCAAACAAAAAATGATTAAGCCAATTTGTTCATCAATTTTATCATGTTTTTTAAACAGATTGTTAACTTTTATATATATTGGATAGGTAAAGACGCTAAGAAGGCAATAAAATCTATTCCATTAAAATCATAGTCACCATGTGATGATGATTATGTTAAGGATGCATTTACGACCAAAAAAGCTACAACTTCCAAGGTTCATCAACCTACTACTTAAAAACCTGAAGGTTAATCACAACCTGCAGGTTCATCTAAACCTGCTTCTTCATCTAAACCTATTCTTTCTGATGACCTTGATCCTACTCTGGATCTTCGTCAACCTGGATAAGTTTTTCCAATTCTTTTGATCAAATCATCTCCACGTCCATTTGATGGAATTCTTAAGGCATTAACAGATGATTAAAAAGAAGCAATAACAAGTTTAGGTTTTGAATCGTTGTTAGAATTCAATTTTCAACGTTGCCAAGCAGATTAGGATATTGGTTACTTGAAAGGTTTGATGCTGACACGGGGATCTTGAATGTATTTGATAAATCATTTCAGGTAACCCTTGAACTTATTCATACCAATGGGTATGTTCGAAGTGGTGCATCATGATTACTGAAGGAAAGAGGGAATGTAGTTTACAAAGAATGGAAGAAATAATTCAAGGGTGGCCAGAGAATATATGTTGGTGATTTGATCAAAACGATTGAGAAGCAAATTCAAAAAAATGATGATGAAAGGATTACAACGGGGACAATTAATATATGCTTCATCCCATCTTTGATTTCTCTTGATAAAGTGAAGGAGATGGATTGGTGTCAATACTTGATGAATTATCTTAAGTCATGAAAAAAGATTGGAGTGGAGGAAACGAATGCTTCTATGGTCCTAGTTTGTTATTGGAGGTAATATTTAGAGCTTTATTTTTTATTCAATTTATATGATGAACTGACCAAATTTTAAGCAAACTTGATCTTAAAAATTTAGCTAATATTAGACAATTCAATTTTAAAACATCCTGAAATTCCAACTTTTAAACACTGGATTATGGATTTGCCAAATGAGTTGGACGAAAAGATAAAAAAACATTTTGTGAAGAAAGAAGAAAACAACTAAAAATTGTGTGACAAATAATGTTGAAGAAATTGAGCAAAATAATGTTGAAGTACCACCAAAGAAAATCAAATTTGTGGAAAACTATAATGGTGGGTTGAATAGTTTTACCAATTAAAACTTTCTTTTAAACTATTTAGATCGACTTATGTCAATCTATTTGGTTGTGTGTGTTGGATGTTGATAAACAAGCATATAAAGATATGTAATGAAAAGATAAGAGTAAGAAGCACAAACCACAACGCGAGTATTTATAGTGGTTCGCCACAAGGACACCTTCCTTGCCTACTCCACTCCCGAGTCACCTACTCGAGAGTTTGTAAACACTACACCAATCTCCTTATGGCGGAGAAGCCTTCACAACGTCGCCTACCCTTTTCCGGTGCTAGCTAACCACCGGGTTCTTTTCACTCAAGGTGAACCAAACCTACACAACGTCGCTTACCCTTTATAAGGTACTAGGCTAAGTACCTAGTTCTTTCACTCCAAGGTGAACTACACCTTCACAACGTCGTTTACCCTTTATTAGGTACTAGGCTAAGCACCTAGTTCCATTGCAATGGAGGAACTACTACCACACTACACCAACGACTAATCCCGAGGAGATCTACTCCTTTACAACATCATCAAGGATATCAATATCCTTGGATCTAATACTAGTCTATCTTGTACATGAAACACACCATATCGAATGTACATCTAAGGCACCTTTCACTAATGCCTTTGACTAGATCTACAAGACACCTTTCACTAATGTCTTGTGTCTTCACTTCTAAGCACCTTTCACTAATGCTTCTTTGTCTTGACTTCTAAGCACCTTTCACTAATGCTTCTTGTCTTGACTTCTAAGCACCTACCACAAGTGCTTATCCTATGACGATAGATACCCTTCACTAATATCTTCGCCTTGACACTGAGACATCTTTCACTAATGTCTTCAACACTACGGTTCTTTGAAGAAAGAAAAGATCATCAACAAGAGGACTTGAGTAGCCTTGATGATGAGGAAGCTTGGCAACTCATGGACTTGAGCTTGCTCGACTTCAAAGGTGGTGATCTTGCCTTTAAGATGAACCTAAAAGATCACACAAAACAAAACTACAAACATAGATCTCTTGGATCTAAGGTTAGTGATTTAACTCGGGGAGAAAGTGTGTTAGAAAGGGGTGAGAAATAATGAAGAAATGGCTCACTATTTATAGAGAAAATCCTCTGTTTCCCGGATCCCACGGATCCTTCCACAGGGATCCGTCTAGCACAAAGCTAGGGATCCGTGGAACAGCTCCTCTTTACCCATGGGTATTTTGGTTATGGGTCATGGGTCGTGGGTTGAACCATGGATCTTTGGCTAGATACAATGTATCTTTGAGTGCAATGCACTTAGTCACTGGGTATGGGTTGATCCATGGGTTTATGGATATTATCCATGTATGATATAAGCATGATGTCATGCAATGGGTTATGGGTCAAGATCCATGGGTTATGGGCTTTGGGTTGTACCCAACTACATTCAATGTATTTGCCCGATGGGTTGTGATACTTAAGTTTCTACCCATTTATAATACCCAATATACTACATACTAGTTATGTGTATATTTTACCCAAATATGTAAACACTAGTTGTTGTACATATGTATTACTAAATCATAAAATCACTTATACTTGTTTTAGTGTTTTATGTGAAAATGTGAATATGTTAGAAACTATTAGTTCAAACCATTTACGTATTTTATTTGTTTCGTTAACATGATTTTACGTTTGTTATCGACAAAACATTAGAAGATCGTAAAATATAAATAAACGTTTTTACGGCTTATTTGTATTAACAAAATTAACAAGGAAAATGATTAAACAAGTAAGGACTCATATAAAGAAAAATGATCAAGGTAAGCATTTTTAAAAAAGAATTGGTATGTTCATCTTTCAATAAAAAATGATTGGCATCTTTTTTGTAGCAGAAGAGATAAAAGAAGCAACAACTGAAAAAGAAGGATGATGAAAAGCAAAATTGGCTGAATATAGAAGATATAATAAATTGATGAACTGATGAGTAGAAAATTTTATTATATTTTCATCAGTTATATTATATGTTCATCACTTCATATATATTAGTTTCTTTTAGACAGTTACTTAAAATTACTTATACCAACTCAAGAAATGTTGGCAGTGGTGCCAGAAGAACAAGAGAATGTGCAAGGTATGTATTAATACTTTTTTAATTGATGAACTATAAATCTTCATATAGAATTATTTAAAGTTTGAATTTATATAAACCTTTGAAATAGGTGCAACACTAGTCGGTTATAAAAGGAAAAGACCATCAAAATCACAGAGGAAAGAGCATGAGGCTGAGGGTAAATCGCAGAGCCTGTTATTGAATTCGTAGGGAGTGAAAATGTAAAGCAAAATCTAATTCATGAACAAGGAGTTTATGATGGTATTGATACACTTGAAGAAATAGGCCATGTTCATATGAATGATATTGGGGAGCAGCAATGGGTAGATGTTGATATGATCTGTAAAATCTTTATCTGATCTTTGAAATTTTTTATTTTGTTCATCAATGAGTTATTAAAGATATTTTAAATTTTACTTCAACCATTAAAAGATTTTGATATGCTATTGACTAGAAATATTGAAACTTCTGAAGATACATCAGATGAATGAAAGAGCTTGTCATCTGAGATTATTAATGTAACGCAATAGTTATCTGAAATGATATATCTGTTTCGGGGCATGTATTCACAATTCAAGTTAGAAAAGGTAAAAATTTGTAAAACTATCTTAAAGTAATAATTTATAATATGCTTATGAATACATTATTTATTAAACTATGATTAAAATAATAACAGGAATTCAATCACTCATTCAGAAACCTGTTAACCATCTTCCAATAGCTAAAAACAAAAATCGATGACATGCTCCGAGCTGCTTTGGAGAAATACGGACGAGATAAAGCTTTGTTGGAAGTAAGGGAGTGGATGAATAGGTTGGCTAACAGGGTGAGGAAGACAACTCATAGAGTGAAAGTGAAAGCTCGATGCAGATTGTTGTGCATCATGGTGAGATCAAGGTGAAGACGGAGTTGATACATATGGTAAAGATGAAGATAAAGATAACTCAAAATTTGATGAAGCATGTAAAAAAAACTGATGAACAACCAAAAGAGAATGAGCTATGGACTGATGAACTAACGATTACTCAACTATTCATGGTGTCACACCCCCAAATTACCTGTTTTGCAGTGGAATGGAATTCCTGGGGATAGACTGTCATAGCACCACAATTACAGTTATATTGAACGACCTAAAGTGTCGTTTGAAAAGAACATCGTTTGATTTAATAAAACAATCAGAGTTTACAAAGTAGGTCCCAAATGAAAATCAACTTGTGCATAAATAAGTTTGTTACAATTCAAGCGATGTTTTAAAGTCGTAAAACCCAGTGAGACGTCGTCACCACGACTCCATGATGTGTCCAAATGCATGCCATGAAGTGAATGCCTTAGATACCGAGATAAAACATGCTAAAAGTGTCAACACAAAGGTTGAGTGAGTTCATAGAGTTTGAATTGAAATGTAAAGCCTTTCAAAATCGTTTATGCAGCAAAGACATCGTAAATCCACTCAGTTCCAAGTTCCGCCCATACAAAACTTGCAACCTGTGTATTCACAACCCATTGCCAAGATGTATATAGTTTATGTTCAAGTGCATGATGTCAAATGAATTCACATAATAGTGCATGACTTAATGTATCAATGTTTACTTGACATAATTATACCAAGACATTCAGTTCAATGAAAATCCCAAGACATCCAAATTAATGAAGTTCCCAAGACATTCAAATTGATGGTAATCCCAAGACATTCATTTCAATGATAATCCCAAGACATTCACCCAATGATAATCCCAAGACATTCATTAATGATAATCCCAAGACATTCACTCAACGATTTATGATATAGGATATGACTAAACATTCAATTCGATTAAGCATGTAGTTTCAAATAATCATGATAGTTATAAAATAGTTGAGCATGTATCTCCCCCAAAACAGTTATGAAAACAAGTAAAAGTAGGGGCTATGGAACTCACTTGGTGGAATGATGCGAAGACAAAAGTGAGTACACCGAGATGTAATGTGATACGTTAATCTTGACCTATTGTGAAGGATATGATACGTAATGAGTTGCAATGTAATGTTATGCATGCATTTCGTATGTTATTTATACCATTTGTGAGTTTTGAAAATATTACTTATCGTCGAAAAATACTCGTTTGACGTCTTGACCAATCAAAAATCACTTTACAAGTATTTACGTCAAAATGTCATCCTACAATGGTTTAATAATGATTTTTGGTGAAATTTTCACTTTTCGTCGTAAAACAATGTCGTCGGAAATTTCTTGAAATTAACAAAAATGGCTCCGAAAAACTAGTCGTAAAACGGTGTACGTCGATCGTTAGAGAACGAACTCGACGGTTTTGGAAAGTTTGTATCGATATCTAGAAGTTTCGATTCAGAGTTTTTCCAAAAGGTCTCGATCATAAAGATATTAAGGGTTAAAGATAGTGATTTTGGCTAATTGTTGTGCGTAAAAAATGAGTTTCGGCCAAGTTTGAGCATCCGTAATTAATTTACTATAACTCAGCTTTACAAACGACTTGTTGTTTTGAAAAATATGGCGGTGAACTTTATTTCATTAGAAAACATTTCGTTCCAAAAGTTGCACATCATGGTTAAAACAGCCCTCAATATGGACGTTACGACTACCGTAACACTTGTATCAGTAAATTAATATAGTTTTCAGAAAATAATAGTTACGGCAAGTTTATGAAAACATGCATATCTTTGTCGTTTCAAATCCTTTTCACGTATAATACGTCCTTAGCTTCGTATCAAGTAAACTAATATATTTTGAGAAGTCGAAATAATTTGTGAAGCTTAAGGCTCATTTTGACCCAAACAATGTAAAAGCAGTTTCTTTGAAAATTCGAAAATAATATATTTCGTCGTCAAACTTGTAAAATCCATAACTTCTTCAAGATAAGTCCGTTTCATCCGTTCAAGCGGCCACGGATTCGTTTTAAAGTATATTTTCTAAATATCAAGGCCAAAGTTTCGCACCAACTGTCGGATTTTCCAGAAAAATGAAACAAGGACAGAACATAATTTATAACTTATCGAAAATAGTTTTTCTCGGACCAAACCTATTCTAATCCCTTCAAATCAACTCCAAAGCTAATCTAATCCTACCATACACCTTCTTAGGGTGTCATGGGTTCCTAGACATCATCAAGACCAAAGAATACTAAGGGAATATTTATAGGATGACCAAATATGTATATATACTCTAAAATCATGAAAAAAAAATGGTATAAATCACATATCATGCATACTTGCTCCAAAAATGAAAAGATGAATATGAAATGATAAGGAAACATGAAAATGAAAGAAATATGCTTACAAGTGAAAATGATGAGGTGAAAGTAACAAGGATAATCCTAAATACTCTTGGTTTTTATTTCAAAACCTAATAAAGAGTATTATCTAGATTGTTAATGCTTGATCTTGCAAAATTTTGTGATTTCTTGTTGGAACATCACCATGGTCGGTTCTAGAGATAAGGAAAGGAGAAGAGAAAACTTTTCTAACTTGTATGATTGAAGAGGATGAATGAAATGTGTGATATTTGGAGTATAGATATAGTATTTGTAGAAAAATAAGTCACCAACCATAATTGCATCCACCCTCCCCTAGGGCGGATTATGGGATTTTGTCACAAAATATCTTTTTTTTTTTTTTTATATATATAATGTGTAAATGAAATGTGTAGGTAAAGAAAAAGTAACTTGTAAGGTAAATGTGTACATTAGGTAAAAGAGATTTTTATTAGATCAAAATAGAATGTAATGGGATAATAAAATTGTAAAAAATACATTCTGGTGAAATTTGGTGATAAAATAATTACCGATTAATTTTTAAGAAAAGCGTCGTAATAATTTAACTTTAACGATTTATGTACCAAATAAATTTGAAACACTAGGAAAACTAAAAATATAGTTTTTATAAACTAAATGTAAGTTTAAAAATACATCGGGATCATTTTTGAAAGTAACGGATTTAATATACAAAATAATAACTCACGCGATAACGTTTATTTAGTATAAAGAAATTACGCGTTTAAAGTGAAATGAAATGTCACGAATGAACCATCATGATGCAAATGATGTCAATGAAATGTAGACTAATCTTAGTCCATATGAAATGTACGTGATGTTATGATCATGAATTCGCCGCTAAACCATAAAGGTTACGCGAATTTGGAACACGTAAACCAAGTTTACGATAAATGTTGAAATAATGAGGCATAAATTATGTCGAGAAATGACCTGAAAGTTCGGGTTGTCACATTCGCCCATCCAAAAAGGAATTCATCCACGAATTGGGTTCGTGTTAGTCTATCGGGTTTAGGGTTTGATGTGGCAAACTTTCCATTCCCGAGCAAAACCCTCAAAGACTTTTTACCAACCAATTTTCACTTAATCTCACAACTCATCAAACAAGAACTGTCATGAGATTAGGCTAAATTGGTTTGAAGGAGGACTTTTGAAAATTTGGCTCGATGCAGATTCTTACACATATAAGCCTCTTACTCCCTTCATCGCATGATTCTTCTGAATTAGACATAGGTGATCGGGCTATGTATAATTTAGAGTAACTATGCATACTTGGACTAATCGACTCATATGTTTGTTTGGTGTTGAGTCAACTGATGTTAAAATTGTGATGAACATCGAGGAGAGAAGACATGGAGAAGTGTCGTTAAAATGCTCGATAAAGTAAAAGAATTAAAATCCTCGTAAATGATAACAAATCGGAAAGAAAATAAAGTACGATAGATGAGAATATTTTACAACAGTGGTTTAGCAAAGTAGTACATCTTTAAGTTATAAAGTTTGGATACGATGATTAGACATAAACTTGGTATGACATAGTACATAAGGAGAAATAAGACATTAGTTTCGAACTTCTTGCCTTCCACGTCGTTGATACCTTGACGAGCTCCTCCTCCTCCTTCTAACATATATACATTCCCATGAGCACCTTCGACTTGTTGACCTTGGTTTTGAGGACATTGACTTGATAGTGTCCTTGCTCCCACATCCGAAGCACGTAACTATGGTCTTGCCTCTACAATTCTCGGCATGGTGTCCTAGTTTTTGACACTTGCACTTCACGTGACAAAGTCCCGTGTGATGATACTTACATCGATTACATAGTGGGTAGGTTCCAAGATAACCTCTGCCTTATTGGTGCAAAGAACATATACCATTGCGGTTTCTTGCCCTCTTTTCGCATTGTTGATGATGGTTAGTGTTGCGGTTTTGGTTGTTGTTGTTATAACCTCCTTGGTCGTCTTCCCATTTTCTTTTGTTGTGGTTGATTTGGTTATCGTCGTTGTTGTTGTTGTTTTGGTTATTGTAGTAGTTGGTGCGGTTGTTGGGGTTGTTGTTGTTTTGGTTGGTGTTGGGGTGCTTGCCTCTCTTCACTACGGGCCATGAGCTTTTGAGTCAATCGAATAGCTTCCTCAATCGTTTATGGGTCGGAAGAAGTCACATCGCCTTGAATAATTTCGGAAGTCCTTCAATGAAAGCCTCCGGTAGCTTCTCATTATCCGAAACCATAGATGGGCATAACACGGCCAATTCTTGAAACCTTCGAATGTAAGTGTCAATATCGCACCCAATAGTCTCTAGTTCATAGAATTACTCTCCAACTTTTTCACTTCCGATGCGAGGACAAAACTTCTTAGTCACCAAACTCTTGAATTGCTCCCAAGTAAGCTTGAAAGCATTCTCCATTCCAATCGGTTGAGCATATGAATTCCACCACGACAATGCTCCATCGAGTAATGTACTTGTAGCATATTTGACCTTACTATCATCCGGGCAATTACACAAAGAAAACACAGATTCCAATTTCTCGAACCATCGCACCATGGCGGTGGCTCCTTGATCCCTTTAAACTTGGTGGGATCTCCACTTTGAAATCCTTGTAAGAACGACTCTTAACTCGGATCCTCCTGCATTTCCGATGGCGAAGAAGCCTGCGGCAGAAGCACCATGCCACCGCTTCCTTTCAACTCTTAGAGCATTAGCAATGCTATCATTCACTAACTTCTGAATAGCCGCTTGGGTCATTTCAACTGTAGCTTTCTTCGGTGCCATATCTTCTTCAAAACAAGAGGAAATGTGAGACGTAGCAAAATCCGATGTTAATAATAAACGCTCCAAGGAAATGTGATAAGAATGATAAGTTTGAGGTTATCTTTCAAAATGATCGACGGTTTCCTACGAAATGGGTTATGATGTGTCGTAAGTGTTTCAAATGTATAATGGTTTAGTAACTTAGTGTGTGAATAAAGTGTAACTCGACATGTTAGTGGTGAAACAAAGGAGTGAGAGTGACTTCGCCCTATTTAAAGGTTTATCTCGGTATTCAACGTTATCGGTGATGAGTCGATTGATGTGAAAATTGTGATAGGGAATGACAAGGAATTCTCCACATTAGAGTATGAAGAAGAATAATGGAATGGGCATTTAAGGGCATCCATGTGACAATTGATGTGAAATGAAAGTAAATAACTCGAAAAAATACGTGACAAACCGCATGTAAAGTGAACATGCACTTATGATGAAATGATGAGATGCTATGATAATGTAGTTATAGTCTAGGGTCAATGATGCAACCTAGTTCTCTATAACCAAAGCTCGATGCCAATCTGTCACACCCCAAATTACATTTTTTGCGGTGGAATGGAATTCACGGGATAGATCATCATAGCACCACAATTATTGAGTTATATTGAGCGACCTAAAGTGTCGTTTGAAAAGAACATCGTTTGATTTAATAAAACAATCGAGTTTACAAAGTAGGTCCCAAATGAAAATCAACTTGCGTAAATAAGTTTGTTACAATTCAAACGATGTTTTAAAGTGCGTAAAACCCAAGTGAGACGCGTCGTCACCACGACTCCATGATGTGTCCAAATGCATGCCATGAAGTGAATGCCTTAGATACCTGAGATAAAACATGCTAAAAGTGTCAACACAAAGGTTGAGTGAGTTCATAGAGTTTGAATTGAAATGTAAAGCCTTTCAAAATCGTTTATGCAGCAAAGGCATCGTAAATCCACTCAGTTCCAAGTTCCGCCCATACAAAACTTGCAACCTGTGTATTCACAACCCATTGCCAAGATGTATATAGTTTATGTTCAAGTGCATGATGTCAAATGAATTCACATAATAGTGCATGACTTAATGTATCAATGTTTACTTGACATAATTATACCAAGACATTCAGTTCAATGAAAATCCCAAGACATCCAAATCGATGAAGTTCCCAAGACATTCATTGATGGTAATCCCAAGACATTCACCAATGATAATCCCAAGACATTCATTGAATGATAATCCCAAGACATTCGATTGATGATAATCCCAAGACATTCACTCAACGATTTATGATATAGGATATGACTAAACATTCAATTCGGTTAAGCATGTAGTTTCAAATAATCATGATAGTTATAAAATAGTTGAGCATGTATCTCCCAAAATGCTTATGAAAACAAGTAAAGTAGGGGCTATGGAACTCACTTGGTGGAATGATGCGAAGACAAAGTGAGTACACCGAGATGTAATGTGATCGTTAATCTTGACCTATTGTGAAGGATATGATACGTAATGAGTTGCAATGTAATGTTATGCATGCATTTCGTATGTTATTTATACCATTTGTGAGTTTTGAAAATATTACTTATCGTCGAAAATACTGTTTGACGTCTTGACCAATCAAAAATCACTTTACAAGTATTTACGTCAAAATGTCATCCTACAATGGTTTAATAATGATTTTGGTGAAATTTTCACTTTTAGTCAGAAACAATGTCGCCGGAAATTTCTTGAAATTAACAAAAATGGCTCAAAAATCTAGTCGTAAGCGGTGTCGTCGATCGTTAGAGAACGAACTCGACGGTTTTGGAAAGTTTGTATCGATATCTAGAAGTTTCGATTCGGAGTTTTCGTCCAAAAGGTCTCGATCATAAAGATATTAAGGGTTAAAGATAGTGATTTTGGCTAATTGTTGTGCGAGAAAAAATGAGTTTCGCCAAGTTTGAGCATCCGTAATTAATTTACTATAACTCCGCTTTACAAACAACTTGTTGTTTTGAAAAATATGGCGGTGAACTTTATTTCATTAGAAAACATTTCGTTCCAAAAGTTGCACATCATGGTTAAAACGACCCTCAATATGGACGTTACACTACCGTAACACTTGTATCGTAAATTAATATAGTTTTGAGAAAATAATAGTTACGGCAAGTTTATGAAAACATGCATATCTTTGTCGTTTCAAATCCGTTTTCACGTATAATACGTCCTTAGCTTCGTGATCGAAGTAAACTAATATATTTTTGAGAAGTCGAAATAATTTGTGAAGCTTAAGGCTCATTTTGACCCAAACAATGTAAAAAGCAGTTTCTTTGAAAATTCGAAAATAATATATTTAGTCGTCAAACTTGTAAAATCCATAACTTCTTCGTTATAAGTCCGTTTTCATCCGCTTCAAGCCACCACGGATTCGTTTTAAAGTATATTTTCTAAATATCAAGGCCAAAGTTTCGCACCAACTGTCGGATTTTCCAGAAAAATGAAACAAGGACAGAACATAATTTATAACTTATCGAAAATAGTTTTCTCGGACCAAACCTATTCTAATCCCTTCAAATCAACTCCAAAGCTAATCTAATCCTACCATACACCTTCTTAGGGTGTCATGGGTTCCTAGACATCATCAAGACCAAAGAATACTAAGGAATATTTATAGGATGACCAAATATGTATATATACTCTAAAATCATGAAAAAAATGGTATAAATCACATATCATGCATACTTGCTCCAAAAATGAAAAGATGAATATGAAATGATAAGGAAACATGAAAATGAAAGAAATATGCTTACAAGTGAAAATGATGAGGTGAAAGTAACAAGGATAATCCTAAATACTCTTGGTTTTATTTCAAAACCTAATAAAGAGTATTATCTAGATTATTAATGCTTGATCTTGCAAAATTTTGTGATTTCTTGTTGGAACATCACCATGGTCGGTTCTAGAGATAAGGAAAGGAGAAGAAAACTTTTCTAACTTGTATGATTGAAGAGGATGAATGAAATGTGTGATATTTGGAGTATAGATATAGTATTTGTAGAAAAATAAGTCACCAACCATAATTGCATCCACCCTCCCCTAGGGCGGATTATGGGATTTTGTCACAAAATATCTTTTTTTTTTTTATATATATAATGTGTATATAATGTGTAAATGAAATGTGTAGGTAAAGAAAAAAGTAACTTGTAAGGTAAATGTGTACATTAGGTAAAAGAGATTTTTATTAGATCAAAATAGAATGTAATGGGATAATAAAAATTGTAAAAATACATTCCTGGTGAAATTTGAGTGATAAAATAATTACCGATTAATTTTTAAGAAAAGCGTCGTAATAATTTAACTTTAACGATTTATGTACCAAATAAATTTGAAACACTAGGAAAACTAAAAATATAGTTTTTATAAACTAAATGTAAGTTTAAAAATACATCGGGATCATTTTGAAAGTAACGGTTTAATATACAAAATAATAACTCACGCGATAACGTTTATTTAGTATAAAGAAATTACAGCGTTTAAAGTGAAATGAAATGTCACGAATGAACCATCATGATGCAAATGATGTCAATGAAATGTAGACTAATCTTAGTCCATATGAAATGTACGTGATGTTATGATCATGAATTCGCCGCTAAACCATAAAGGTTACGCGAATTTGGAACACGTAAACCAAGTTTACGATAAATGTTGAAATAATGAGGCATAAATTATGTCGAGAAATGACCTGAAAGTTCGGGTTGTCACACATGGATCTAGACTTTGTGAAAGATTATGAAGAGGGGAAACGTCAAAATAAATTGAAGAAAAAATTAAACAAGTAGTAAATTATATAAATTTGGGATTAAGTCGTACAATAGCAACGTACTTTCAGTTTTGTATCGTTTTGGTACGTGTACTTTTTTTTGTTCCACTTAATGTAACGTACTTTCGGTTTTTGTGCTACTTTGGTACGTGTATTTTTTAACTTTGTTTAAGTTGTAGAATAGCAATGTACTTTCTATAAGTGTTCCAATTTGGTACGTGCGATGACGTACCAAATTGGAACACTTATGGAAAGTACATTGCTATTCTACAACTTAAACAAAGTTAAAAAATACACGTACCAAAGTAGCACAAAAATCAAAAGTACGTTACATTAAGTGGAACAAAAAAAAGTATACATACCAAAACGGGACACTTTGAAAAGTATATTGTTATTTTACGAATTAATCCCTAAAAATTTTTGTGTATATGTCTAAACAAAATCAAAAAATTTTATACTAACTAGAAGCTTTGATAAACTATGATGTGAAAGCAGATGGAAAGGCCAAAATTATAGTTTTTCGATATCATATACGAGGAACAAAACATGTATCGGGAAGTGATTCAGTATGAAAAGAATAAGACAATCGAGGGGGTCTTGGATGAATTGATAAGTACGTTACCATTCTTGAAGCCACTTGATCAGAATCACACGGAAGGTATTAAACCATCGTCAAACATTTTGGGGTAGAAAATAAAAGCTGATGCTAGGCAGATAATAAAAGTCAATACTTCAAAACTTGAAGTTTTGGCAACACAATCAGAAGTTTTCTCAACACCAGAGCCTCAGATGATACATCCAATGTCATATTGGATTTCAACACCAGAAAAAAAATTGAAGAATACTCAAATAAGTTCACTTAACACAATTGCTCAAAAGTTGAAATTGCCTTCCACAACAGAATCGGCGGAGAACGTGCCTAAAGCAGTAGAAGAAGACGTGGAAATAAGAGAGGAAATAAAAAAGTCAAGCCTACGGAAGCACTCAAATCTCCATATTTACAAAGAGTTGTTGTGATGAAGAACAAACTACAAGAGCATGAAAAAAGGTGGCTGACGTTATTTTCTCTGCACTAGGAAATATCGAGTAGGTAATACATATTATATTCATCATTTTCAAATTCATATTTTTTCATCAAGTAAATAATAAATTGACGACCATAAAAAAAGAACTGATAAACTAATAAACATTATTTTTTTTTTGATGACTTTTTTTTAGATAAACTGATGAAAAATTCTTAAATAAACTAATGAACTTAGAAAGAGAACAATTATTAAAAAAAAACTAATGAACAAGAACAGTTTATGTACACTTCATCCATTCAACGAAGAATTGTTCATCAATAAATTTTTGATGAACACTATTAAGAAGCTGGTGAACATGTCAAGAGATGTTCATCAAAAATAAAATGATGAACAAGAACAATCTATGTTTAGTTCATCAGTTCAGCTAAGAGTTGTTCATCTAAAATATTATCTTAACTGCTATTTTATCTGCACGAGGAAATATTGAGTAAATAATATGTATTATGTTCATCATTTCACAATTCATATTTGCTCATCCAGTAACTAATAGTATTTTTTCTAAAATGATATCTTAACTCAAATTGCAATGATTTATTGTTTAAATCATACTTTGTTGATGGGTTGAAAGTGCATTTTCGAAAGCATGAAATCCAGCAATGAAATCAGTGCGGGGGTGATTGATATGTGGGTACACATACTGAATCATGCTGAACAAAAACGAATTGTTGAATCGTTGAGGAAGCTATTCTGCAATAAATCAATGATTGTAAGTTTCATAACTTTATCAATTAAGTATCGATAGTTAATCACAAAAAAATTAAGTACAATGGAATGTGGCTTAAAAAATGTTTCGATAGTTGAAATCAGATTTTGTATGCTTTAAGTTATATTGATGAACAACATACAAAAAACATGATGAAGATTGATATAAGGAAGATTGAATTGTATCAAATGTTTGAGGAGAACATGAACAGTTATGTTTATGTCACCTTATCTATGCATTAAGGATGTTGACCTGATAAGCACATTTATTTACTAGTTTGTATCGGATAAAAGCTCATGAACATATAATTGTAAATTTTAACACTTTGTGCAAGACATGTGTTTTCCCGCTAATGCTCTCTGATTAGCATTACTATGTTGTGTGTTTCAATATGACAGATCCTCAAATTCATGTTCTTGACAACACGATTCACAATGAAAAGTGGCATTCAGATACGAGAATATTGTGGATTATTTGGTAAGTAGTTTGTATATTAAATGTATGTTCATCGATGTATTTAAAAAAGTAATGAAGCTCATTTTTATTAGTTTATTATTATAGAGGGCACTTTTTAAAAATTTGTAAAGAGAGCAAAACATCCTAGCGTTAATCGTCTGAGAGAATTCAAAATCAGTAATGAACATATGCCGTGGAGAACAAAAAAACAATGTCCTCTATTGTGGTATTTTTGCAATGAGGCACATGGAAACATATCAAGGAAGTATGGCGAATTTTGATGTTGTATTTGCAATAGAAGGAAAAGAACAAAATGAGCAGTTAACAAACTTTAGAAAGAAATATCTCACCAAAATTCTGCTATCCAAAGAAGTAAACTGGTGAATTGATGAATATCTCTCAAATAAACTGATGAACATAAAAAGAACAATTATTAAGAAACTGATGAACAAGAATAGTTTGTGTTCAGTTCAACTAAAAGTTTTTCATCAATAAAATTTTTGATGAACATTTCAAGAGATGTTCATCAAAAATAAAATGATGATTATTATTAAGAAACTGATGAACAAAACAATTTGTGTTCAATTCATTAGTTCAGCTAAGAGTTATTCATCAATAATATTTCTGATGAACATTATTAAGAAACTGATGAACATTTCAAGAGATGTTCATTAAAAATAAAATGATGAACATTATTAAGAAACTGATGAAGAACAAATTTTGTTCAGTTCATCAGTTCAGCTAAGAGTTGTTCATTAGTAAAATTTATGATGAACATTATTAAGAAACTGGTGAACATGAACAAATTTTGTTTGGTTCATCAGTTCAGCTAAGAGTTGTTCATTATTAAAATTTTTGTAATATTTTTTTGTCAAGTTTGTTAACTACTCATTTTGTTCTTTTCCTTTTAGTGCAAATCCATCATCATCATTCGCCAAGCTTCCTTGATATGTTTCCATGTGCCTCATCGCGAAATTACCAGAATCTAAGAGTTTTTGGTTCTCCGCAACATCTGTACATACTGATCTTGGATTCCCTCAGGCGATCCACGTTTGGATGTTTTGCTCTCTTTAAGAATTTTAAAAAAGTTCTTTCTGTAACAACAAATTAATAACAATCAGCTTCATTACTTTTTTAAATACATTGATGAACATACATTTAATATACGGAAATACTTACCAAATAACCCACAATGTTCTCATATTTGTCTGCGACTTTTTCATTGTGAAGCATGTTGTCAAAAACATGAATTGAGGATCTCTCTGATTGAAACATAAAACATACTAATGTTCATCGGAGAGCATTAGTAGGAAAAACACTTGTGTTTACATAAAGTGTTAATTTTAAAATTATTTATTTGTTCATCACCTTTTATCTGATTCGAATTAGTAAAATAAAGGTGCTTACCAGGTCAATATCTTTAATGGATAGTGGCGGTGACATAAACATCACATTGTTCATGTTCTCCTCAAACATCGATACAGTTCAATCTTCCTTATATCGATCTTCATCACGGTTTTTGTCTGATGTTCATCAATATAATTTAATGCAATACGGAAACTGATTTCAACTATCGAAAGTTAATTGATAAAGTTATGTAACTTGCAATCTTTGATGTATTGCAAAATAGCTTCCTCAACGATTCAACACTCCTTTTCTGCTCAACATGATTCAGTATGTATACCCACATATCGATCACCCCGCAATGATTTCGTTGCCGAATTTCATGCTTTGAAATGCTCTCTCAACCCATCAACAAAGTATGATTTAAACAATATATCACTGCAAATTCATATTAAGATAATAATTTAGAAAAAATAAATTTACCATTATTTACATGATGAACAAATACGAATTTTGAAATGATGAACATAGTACATAATACTTACTCGATATTTCCTCGTGCAGAGAAAATAGCAGTTAAGATAATATTTTAGATGAACAACTCTTAGTTGAACTGATGAACTGAACACAAATTGTTCTTGTTCATCAGTTTCTTAATAATGTTCATCATTTTTTATGAATATCTCTTGAAATGTTCATCAGTCTCTTAATAATGTTTATCAAAATTTATTGATGAACAAATCTTAGTCGAACTGATGAACGAAACACAAATTGTTTTTGTTCATAAGTTTCTTAATAATTGTTCTTTCTATATGTTCATCAGTTTATTTAAGAGATTTTCATCAGTTTGTCAGTTTATTTAAAAAAAACATTAAAAGAAACTAAACTGATGTTCATCAGTTTATCAGTTCTTTTTCTATGTTCATTAGTTTATTATTTACTTGATGAACAAATATGAATTTGAAAATGATGAACATAAAATATATTACTTACTCTATATTTCCTCGTGCAGAGAAAATAATGTCAGCCACCTTTTTTTCATGCTCTTGTTGTTTGTTCTTTATCACAACAACTCTTTGTAAATATGGAGATTTGAGTGCTTCAGTAGGCTTGACTTTTCTCTTTCCTCTCTTATTTTCCACGTCTTCTTTTACAGCTTTAGGCACGTTCTCCGCTGATTCTATTGTGGCAGGCATTTTGAGCTTTTGAGCAATTGTATTGAAGGAACTTACTTGACTAGTTTTCGATTTCTTTTCCGGTGTTGAACTCCAATATGATATTAGATGTATCATCTGAGGCTCTAGTGTTGAGAAAACTTCCGATTATGTTGCCAAAACTTCAAGTTTTGAAGTATCGTCTTTTATTGTCTGACGATGATTTGATACCTGCCATTTGATTTTGATCAAGTAGATTTAAGAAATGTAACGTACTTATCGTTCATTTAAGACCTCCTCGATTGTCTTCTTCTTTACATACAGAATCATATGTTGTGTTCTTCAAATATGATACCGAAGAACATGAATTCCATCCTTTCCATCTGCTTTCACATCATAGTTCATCAAAGCTTCTAGTTAGTATAAAAACTTTTTGATTTTATTTAGACACATACATAAAGTTTTATATAATTTATTACTTCTTTAATTTTCTTCAAGTTATTCTGACGCTCCGCCTCTTCATAATCTTTCACAAAGTCTGGATCCATAAATATCTGAGTAATCGTGTGTTCATCAGTCCATAGCTCCTTCCCTTTTGTTTCTTCATTAGTTTTTCAGCTGCTTCTTCAGCTTTTGAGCTATTTTTGTCATCATCTTTACCATATGTATCAACTCCTTCTTCACCTTGATCTTCACCATGACGCACAACAATTTGCAATGAGCTTTTACTTTCACTCTGTGACTTTTCTTTCCTCACCACCCTATTCATCCACTCCCTTACTTCCAACAAAGCTTTATCTCGTGGGTATTTCTCTAAAGTAGCTCGGAGCATGTCATCGATTTTTGTTTTTAGTTCTTGGAATGTGGTTAATAGGTTTCTCAATGAGTGATTGAATTCATGTTATTTTTTCAATCATAGTTTAACAAATAATATATTCATAAGCATATCATAAATTATTAATTTAAGATAGTTTTACAGATTTGTTACCTTTGCTGACTTCAATTGTGAATACATGCCCTGGAACTGATATATTATTGTTGAAAATTGTTGTGTCACATTAATACTCTCACATGACAAGCTCTTTCTTTTATATGTGTATCTTCAGCAGTTTCAACATTTCCAGTCAATGGAATATCAGAAGCTGTTAAATGGTTGAAGTAAAATTTAAAATATCTTTAACAACTCATCGATGAACAAAAAAAAATCAAAAATCAGATAAAGATTTTACCGATCATATCAGCATCTACCCATTGTTGCTCCCCAATATCATCCATATGAACATGACCTATGTCTTCAATTGTATCAAGACCATCATAAACTCCGTGTTCATCAATTGAACTTTGCTCTATACTTTCATTCCCTACGAATTCAATAACAGGCTCTGCAATTTTACCCTCACTCAAGCTCTTTCCTATGTACCTCTTTCCTTTGTGATTTTGCTGGTCTTTTTCTTTTGTAACCGACTAATGTTGCACCAATTTTATAAGTTTAGATAAAAGTAAACTTTAAGTAATTCTATATGAAGATGTTTCACAATTCATCAATTAAAAAAGTATTAATACATACCTTGCACATTCTCAAATAAATAACAAGGCAATCCCAAGACCATCTATGAGTCACATTGCTGCCATTAAGGTTGTAAAAATCGCTAGGCGGTTGGGTAGGGCCGAGATTAATCGGTTAGGCGGGGATTAATCGCATTGGAATTTTTATGCACAAAAATGTAATTTTAGATATTATATTATTTTATATGTATTGGATAAGCGTATTGCATCAAAGTTCAAATATTTCAAGTGTTCAAATATAGACATAATACATAATTCTTCAAAGTTCAAAGTCAAACATAAATATTACTCGGTTTGTTGACCATTTTTAAGCGACCTTTGACTGATTTTTTCCGATTAATCGGTTTGTTGACCGATTTTTAAGCGATCTTTGACCAAACCGATTAAATAGGCCGATTATGATAAATCATGGCGCTTAGTGAGCGATCAGCGATTATACGGAGATTAATCGGCCGCCTGACCGATTTTTACAACAGAGGCTGCCAAGGACTAAAAAAAATATGATACAAGATGAGACTGCGTCCAAATGACCCTAACAAAATAACTATACGCAAAGCTAATAAGCTAAAAGAGTACATTAAGACGATTAACACACTAGCAAAATACATCAACGAGCATATGTGTTCCAACCTACGAACAACAATACCAAAGCATATTAAAGAGTCATACTAGGTCACTGCACAAATTAGACCGAAGACAAAAAAAAAATTAACCATTCAAGTTAAAATCAGTTTCCATGTGTTATGTTCCACTCATTGAACATGTCATGAGCAAGAATATCTCTACGATCACTTCATCCTCGTGAAGTCTCAACAATGCTAATAACATTATCATGTTCGTTTCCATCTTCTGTGTAGTCCATTGAAACTTCATTATCAAGTGGGTCTTAACTCATTTTTGTACGTAAGAAATTGTGCATTAGACAACAAGCAATAATGATACACGACATTGACTTAATTGGATAGTAGCAATTATCGCGCAATATGGCCCATTTAGCCTTAGTCAAACAAAAATATCTCTCAATAATGTTTCTTGCCGATGAGTATTTCATATTATACAACTACTTAGTTGTGGAAGGCGAATGGGACCAATCATTTAGATGGTATCGTTGGCCACGATAAGGAGTTAGAAAACCATCACCATTTGTATAACCAACATCACAAAGATAATATGATCCTATTAATACCAAACATGTAACTACAATAATGGGCGTTTGGTTTGTTAACGAGAATCACTATGAGTTTGTAACCCCACCATGCTTGGTGGGTATGAGATTTGCTTATTTGTATGGGTTTTATACCCATATTTCAAAATAAAACCCACCAACCAAACAATTTATTAGGAATGAATCCATTCTTTTATTTCCATTCCCATAAACCAAACACACTGTAAATATGTGTGCGTTTCGATATGTTTACGTGCAGGTACTTAAATGCACAATATAACATACCATGGGTTATTTTAAGACCGTTTGGCCTACTAATAGCATCTCGAAGCACTCTAATGTTTGTGCCGAACTTTTCCATCCCGCTAAGACATAACTAAACATAAGGTCTCTTGTACAATCTAGCTAGGACTTAAATACTTCGTGAAATTGAAAAAAATAATGTTGTGTGAACTTCAATATATTACGAATATAAGTTAAAATGAGAGTTTTTTTTTTTCTTTCTCTTTTTCTACGTACATGAGTGGCCGGGTCGGGCAAAATTGAAATGATTAGTTTTGACGTTAAAAAAGAAAAGTAATAAGCACCCTTTGAATAAGGTAAATAGGATGCATGTCAAGTCACGCACTTGTTCTTTTCAATTGATCAAATGATTAGTTGTTGCGACATGATAATTTTTATTCATATAATTTTCAATTTCTTTAGATGAGGTAGTTCTTCCAACTTGAACAAAATTAAGAAAACTGTAAAAACAATTATAAATGTAACAATATAAATCATAATTTCATCGGAGTCATGTGACACTGCTGAACAATCCCTAGCTATGTCACTGCTTAAAAGATCAAAACTTCCTAAATAAAGCGGCCAACATAATGAACCGTTAGACTCTTTTTAGTTTTTTTAGAACAGATTAACTTTTATTTTTCAGAGAACTTTTTGAAAATTGAAAAAATCTAAATTCAAGTTCTTTAACTAATAGTTATAATATTAATTTTCTGTTTTCAGTAAAGAAATTTCATAAAACTCATTAAAAAAAAAAAAAAAAAAAAAAAAAAGCTTTTATGTGAAACCATTTATTTTCCAACAACTAAACACACTCTTAACATGCTTATTTAAGGTTATTGTTATTCGAGGTTTTAAATAACTTTATTTCATTAAGACATGCATTACATATACGCATGAGGAAATTTTACAATATTTCATTAAAAATGGTACGTGTAATTACTTACTCCACGATCGAAATCAACAAACCGGCCATAAGGATGACTCTCTTGCTCAATTTTTGACGTAGTCCAAGGGACCATGAGGTTCAAATAGGTTAGCCATGATTCCATTTTTTCTCATCCGGTTCATGCCCATATCTTTGCACAGTTGATCATTGTACCAAATTTCCAAAGTGCCAACTGACGATCGATAATGGTATTCGCCAACTGATTGTTTCATGTATTCGTCCCATGCGGCGATATCTTTTTGCATCTCATCAACACTTGGTACCTTAAAAGCACCCTCAAGTAACGATGCCACCCATTTAGCCCTCATTTCGGATATGTAAATATTCGAAAGACTTTCAGAGAATCCAATTACTGCTAGCTGCGGTATCCGTGGATGAATGCATTCCCTGATAACATTGTTAATCAATATTCTGAAGTCTCGAGTTTGATTCAAACATTTTTAAATTTATTAAAACTAATAGGAAAACACGACGAACCTGTAAAGAGGGACTCGTGGTGAATCTGTGATAAAGTGACCAAAAGTTGATGATTCGAAAATATTTTTGAGTTTTTCTTCACCTTTAAATCCGGTAGCAAAAATAACAACATCTGCTTCTATTTTTGTATTGTCCTCATCAATCATAATCCCTTGGTCGTAAAAACTATAATTTTTAGACTTCTTCAGCTTGATGCTTCCTTTCTCGAGCTCATCAAAGAAATTTTCTGAATCTGGGATATACAGGACCAAACACGAGCGAGCATCTACTGAGAAGCTATGTTGTGGGATCATGTCGTATTTAGCTAGGGGAATCGTCTTCTTCACGTAGGTTTCAACAATTTTCGAGACTCCCCAACGCTAATCACACACAACAGTTACATGATTTGGTTATACCATAGTTTCTCTTTTGTCATACTTAAAAAAACATTTGTACGTAACTATATTATTGTTGAGGGACTTACTATAGGTGAAAGTAATGTGGCAAGAAGACTCAGCAGAAAACCTTCATGGGGCTTATGCACCAAAAGCTCCGAGAAGCGGGTGAAGTAGAATTTAGTTAGTGGAATTCCCCATGGAGCCCAGTCCGGTAAATTCCAATGATCACGTCTATAAACTATCGTCGTTGGTTGTTCTAGGCCTAATTAGAAGTTAACGTCATAAATTAATTACTGGTAATTAGTTAAGAAACTTGATGGACAATGTTATTATGTGAGGTTAGAGTTAACTAACCATTGATTGACGAACACTCCCTTGCAATGTCGAGTCCTGTTTTCCCAAACCCCACGACCACGACCTTCTTTCCTTTCACAAATTCTGCAGCTTTTTCGTGATCCATGGTTGCATATTCCATGGAGTGTATCACCTTGCCTTGAAAAACCTTTGGGCCTTTTCCTTGGGGAAATTCAGGTATGTTTGGAACATCTTTGAATCTTCCCAAACATAGGATCACAAAATCCACAGTGTAAACCTGGAGATTCGACATGATAAACGTCCATTTTGATTAAAAGATGTACATTTTTTTGAGAATCTTAAATACTATATGAGTATCATCCATACAATACAAATCATTTTATTTATAAAAGTCACTTTTAAACAACTATTATTAGCAAAACCCTTAAAACAAATCATGTTTCTAATATAGTAATAAACAAGAATGAAGTCTTTTATATTTCATGATCCAGACCTGAGTGGTGGCATTTCGAGTGTCTTCAACAGAGACATTCCATTTGCCATCGGATGAAAACGTTTCACCCGTGCCATTCCATGGCTTCCATGCCTCCGATGACGGTCCATCATAACTAATTCCCTTAACTTTGGAATTTAGCTTAATATGTTGCATGAGATCAAACTCTTTGGCATAAGAGTGGAGGTAGTATAACATTTGTTGTTGGGTAGGGAAGACATCAGTAACCTCGTCTGGCCATGGGAAGTCCGAAAAGTGATACAAACCATGAGGTACTTGAAGCCTTGTGGTTTTCATGGATTTAGACCAAACACCACCAATGTCGGATTCAAAGTCGAAAACCATAGGTTTGAAACCTTTGGAAAGACAGTATTTACATGCAAGAAGACCACTGACTCCAGCACCAATGATGGCCACTTGCTTCTTGTTCTCCATTTTTTCAGGTGATACTATACAATCTTAGGTTTTTGCTTCTTCACTATTTGTACACTCTTGTTTGTAATTTTTTATTGTTTAAAAGGATTTGCAATCTTTATATAGTAACAACACGTTGAGCACGTCTGAGTAGTTTATTGGAATAGAAAATTGTGATTAAGTCAGTGATAATAATTAAGTGTTTAGAACGCTAATGTTTAGTTATAATCATAACGTGCTAATTAATATAGAAATCGTGTCTAATTTGTATGTTACTATAAAGTATATTATCTCCATGGTAGGCCAGATCGATAGATAGCAATACAAAATGATAATGCCTTTTGAATTTTATGAAAATGAAACAGCTGATTATTCGTTGAAATGGTATTTATATAAAAGTGGTTATTTTGGTACAAAAAGTGAGATTGGTTTTTAGATGTATATTTTGTTAGATCATTTTCAATTCAAGTTTGACGGAAGATTTTGTAAAACAAAAAGATTTTTCAAAAGTGTACTTTTTGCATTAGATTATAAAGCTTTTTTTCTTATCAAAAGTTTGAACTTTCACGAGTTTTAAAAATAAATACAAAGCTTTTGAATTAACTTATCAAAGCTTTTGAAATAACTTAAATACATTGAAAATGCTCCTACGCAAATTACAGAGGGAAAAAAAAGCCCATATCTTTGAGGAATGGGAATGAGTTGTCACAGAAACGTATATCATGGGAGTCTTCTACTTTTATAATAGTTCCGAATTAAATTATTTATAATACCAAAATATCTCTTTTGGCATACAACCTGCTTAGATACGTTTTGACATATTGTCAACTCTTTTGGCATCTTAATTTTATAATCTCGACCAATTATTGTCCACCTATTGTTTATTAAACTCTTCAAATATCAAAATTATTATTGTATTTTCAATAGTATATGGTCCTGAATCAGCAGAACACATGGACAGTAGGGTTTCAGATGTGTTGTAGGAGTTTCTAGACAAACCAAGGATTTTGAAAACTATTCAATGCTACGTATGTATATCATATAAATTGCATGTAATTCGATTTACTATCACCTATTAGCTTTGATCACATACATGGCTAATTGGGCCGACACGCCAGCCCCCCTACTGGCTCCGCCTCTACACATGACGAACTTGAAAGGCCTTAGAGACTGAGTACACATGATTAAAACATAATCAATCGATCTTGGCTTAGTTTCTAAACTTGAGGAGTTCAAATTAGTAGATGTGCACGACAATCTTTAAGTGCGCAAAGTCTCCTATAACTTGGAGCGACTACAGAAATTAACTATAGCACGTTAATGGAAATTTATATAGAAAAAACTTGTATTCGCGAGATCAGTTGTGAAAATGCAAGGAACTTCAACCCGAAAGAAAGATAATGTTACAATACGTAACTTAGTCTCGTACGGTTTGGTAATTTGGTGACCTGGATAATGATTAGATTAGGACTTACATTAGTAGCATTTGAAGTTTTTGTACTTACGAATTCAAAATTGTACATTTGTTTTGGTCGACAATTTATATAATGCTTCTGATTTCGTCCTTTGACCCAACAGGAACAGATAATGCTGTTGAAAGTTAAAAGCCAACACGTTTGACATTTGGAAAAATTTCATGATCATTTTTGGAAAATCTGGTGGCTTTGATGGTTTTAGCCCATGCTTCACCAATGTGTGATTCAAAATCCAATAGCTCTTTTCAAAAATTAAAATGGCACAATTTCTACAATTTTAGTGGGGAAAGCCTTTTTAAATATATGGAAAATTCTTTAACTATATTGTCCGAAATGGGAAAACTTAAAAGGAAAATGATATTTAAATTACTCCTACTACAAATGCCTACTTATCATCCTACTTGTATGATTATAACAAGTGGAGTGATTAATAAAACATAAAGAGAAATCGTGCATGACACAGGTTTATATATTTGTGTGAGTAGAAAGATGAGTAGGAACAAAATGTAAAAAGATATAGTATTACCCAACTTAAAATGTTCATACACAAAACAAGACATATGCAAGGTAAGAGTAACAATGACATGAAGTTTTCTCAAGGTGGTAAGGAGATCTATATAAATCTAAATAAACAACCACGATGTTCACTCTACTACGCTTTACCCCGTTCTTCTTGGTGTCAATAAGCTTAGAACCTAGGTTCTAATGGTGACAAAATAAGCTGTCTATGTCATCTTGGAAGCCATGTTTAAAAGCTCTCTGAATACTAGAATGGAAGTGCTAAAAAATGAAACTAATTTGGAAGCCCTATAAAGGCTTATTCATTATACTTAATTCCAGTAAAACATGCATTGCTAACGATATGACAAACAACTAATTTTTTTCTTTTAGAAAGGCAACAATAACATAGAACCCGTAAAAAACAATTACAAAGAAAAGGCATCCCACCCCAATTAATCAATAAAATTAAAAGGAGAAAGGACCCGATAGGAAGAACACAAGGAAAGCAGGAGCTCGGGTATTGAGATATTCCATCAAGAGAAAGGAGGCAGACTGGTAATAAGGCCGACCGCATAGACAAAATAAAAAAATACAACACAAAAAGGATCAACTAGTGACCCATCTTAAAACTAAAATCATACCAAATGATGAATGTCATGAAACTAAAAGAAAATGTACAAGTTATTTTGAATTTCGCGATAGAAGGTGGTTGGATTCACTGCGGACAGGTATAGCTAATTACTTCATTGCTTAAAATCACATTATCTAAAGATTACCAAAAATAAGTATTCAATTATACAACATCAGGAGTCGGAGATGCGCATTAGTACTGTGCTAAACAACCAATTAAGTTCACGCAAAAAGCTGATTTTTATTTAAACAATTAAACAATAAAAGTAACAGAAAAACAAAACAATTCACATAGTGAATTGCAGCTGCCTATTAGTTGATCTAAGTACAAAATGAAGATAAAATTCATTAAAAAAAAAAAAAAAAAAAAAAAAAAAAGAGCAAATCTTTTAAGTAGAGGTGGCAAACGGGCGGGCCGGGCGCGCATGGGCTACGGTCAAACAATTTGGGTACAAAAGTGGCAGGCTAACGCAGACGGCTAAGCACGGCACGCAAACAAACCGTGTTATACTTAATCGCTTTTAAAAGATCCAAAACGACGATATAAATTTCTAACTTAACACCTCATTTATATTTAAAATTAAATATAAGTTTTTCTTTAAAAACAATATAACGTTCAAGAAAAACGCGCTAGTTATCCATTTAACTTAAATGGGCAATACATCCCATTTCAAAAAGGAGGGTCCAAATATAAAATCTTTAAAAGTTTGCTTATTTAGCCCATTTTTTGATTTTGGTAGACAAATCACACCTCTACTTTTAAGTGTGCTGGGACGAAATAAGAAAAACTCAAAAATGAATGCTGTTAATATTATCGCATGTGGGCCGATATTTGGGCTAGAAAGTAGAGGCGTTAGTTTTATTCTTGGTTTATTACTCATCGATTTATTTTCTGGATTTACATAAAAGCCCATTTTCTTGGTTCACCATCGTAATTTTTGATAAAATGATTAGCAATGTTAGAGAGACCTAACATATATGTCTAAACCCATAGTTGTTAAGATCTTGATTATGATCTTACGATTATATGATTCTACAAAGCAAAAACGATCCGGATCCTACGTAGGATCTTATGATCCCGATTTTGACCATAGGATCTTAAGATATTCTCCGATCCAATATTTACTTTTCTCCGAAACGCAAACTTCAAAACTACAAATTTATGATTTATGTTTTTATATAATTTAAAAAACAACATGTGGTTCTTCTTAAACATTTCATATTTATAATTTAGAACAACATTTCATGAAATACTCATATAATTTTGTGTTTATAATATATAATAATTTATAAATTTGAAGAATATTACAAAGAACATTAAAAAATTACATTATAATAGGATTTAGGATCCCGATACGATCTTGCGATCACGATCTTGCAAAGACGAAAACGATCCTATGTAGGATCCCAATCTTAAAAACCTTTGTCTAAACTAATACCTAAATTTTTTTAATAATTTAACACAATCACTCATGCATTTTCTCACTATAAATATTCACTTTTGATTATTTCACTTGTCATCATCTTATTTTCAAACATATTTTTAGTCATGTATTTTAGACATGACAATAATTTTTCTGAAACAACAATAAGGTGAGAAGTAAATGTTTATTCTAGAGTTTTTGCTTGTGTAAAGGGTACCAAGCTACTATTTTTTTTATTTTTCAATAAGGCGTGTTAATTAGTTCGGGTTTTGGCTCCACAGGTTAAAGCGACAAAGTATGTACTTGACTATTTTTTATTAGTGCAATATACCATTCTTCATATTTATTTAACTCATTTTCTGATTCAGTTCAAGTTTACGCAACAAATTTTTACATTTACTATAATAAAAGTGTCGGGTAAAAAGCAAAACTGATAAAGCTCGAAGACCAAAACATAAGACACATGCATGATGCATCCACAACATCATATTTCACGTAATTTATAAGACAAAATCTTCGCGGTGGTTCAACTATCATTATATATCTGAGAATAAGATGCAGTGGCTTAAGCTAAACTGAAATTTCAGTGTTATCATATTTTTCCTTTTTAAATTACTTTTACTCACATACTCAAAAGTATCTTTCGAGTAACTTAAGTCAAAACTCATTTTGAGATTCATTATTTTATTTTGGGTGTTGATACTCACACCATTTTTTTTATATATACACCACCCTGTACAACATTGTAATGCACACTGTACTGTAATACACAAATGTGGTGTATGTATAAAAAAAATGGTGTGAGTATCAACGCCCTTTTATTTTAGAGTAAATTACACCGTTGGTGAGTGCCAGATTTCATACAACATCCAAAAAACGCGAAATCTTGCGTCGTTAATCCATCATTTTGAAAATATTATGCTGGTGGTCCAATTTTCTAATGATCGTTAGATTTGGTCGTTATCTCGGTCCGCACGTGCAAATCACACGAGTGCTTTTTTGTCCGAACACTTTTTTGTACTTTCCAAGCTACTTTCTGACTACTTGTAGTATCAATGTTCCCGCCTATATATTACCTTTTTTCAACACATTTTCACATAATTCTTTCACAAAGATCATCTCAAAAGCACACAGATAAACCCCAATCTTTTCCCCCAAATTTTAGTTCATAATTTTTCAATGATTGTTCCCAAATTCGGTACTCTAAATTGGAAGATATAAGGTTCAGACTTTCATATCAGTGATGAAGATCTATACACATTTGTAAAGGAGGATTATAGTAAGTGTTATCTGTTGGTTTAGTTGGTTTTTAGTTTGTTCCATTTGGTGTAATTTGCTTGATATTTAAAAGAGTATGTTCTAATTATGGTTTGACTTTTTGCAAAAATTCATCCGACTACGTTTTCAATAAGGATACACCATGGTAGTGAGTTCATGTTTTTTCCAGGAAGGGTCTACCGTGGGGTAAGAAAAGTATTGTTGATATGGTCGATATTGAAGCCTTCTCCATTCTCGAGTTAGATGATATGGTTCAGGACCTGGGTTAAACAGATAGAAAGATAATGTTTTATAACTTTCTTCAACCTGGTATGAATCTTGATGTAGGGTTTCATTCTTTATGTAGTGATGATGATGTACGTTTTTTAAGTCAGTTTATAGGTGAGTATAAGGTCATTGAAGTGTACATAGAACATCTTGTGTCCAAAGTAGGAACTTATTTCAAGCCAAAACAGAAATTGGGTGTTGTTATTGATGAAATAGATGAGGATGATGATGTTGGTACTAGTAACCCTAGTCGTATTGGTAGTAGTAGTTCTATAAGAAAACGTCCTAAGAGACTAAAATTGGAATACTTTGTACCTCAACGGCCAGAAGTAAGTGATGAAATTAGTAAGTTTACTGAATTACCTAGTCAAGAGTCAAGGTTAACTGAATTACCTGCTCAAGAGTCTAGGTTTACTCAGTTACCTACTCAAGAGTCTAGGTTTACTCAGGTACCTACTGGAGAGTCTTTTTTTCCAGCTTTAGAGGCAGAACTAGCTGGAATCGATGGGGTATTTGTTAGTATTAACTTAAGTCGGTTTGCTAATGATGTTAGTCAGGAACATGAAGTTGAAGATTCTTTGAGGGTAGAGGATTATGAGCTGAATGATATGGTTGTTGATGATAACGTGAGGGTACATGAAAATGAACAACACGTTGATAATGTGGATCATATGGTAGTTGATGATCATGCTAGTTTAGAGGAAACTAATGATCGAGTGAATGCTAGTAGTGTAGGTGTTGATTCTACGGGTTTATATGGAACTAATGATCAAATGAATGATAATGTAGGTGTTGATTTTGCGGGTTTAAATGAAACTCATGATCAAATGAATGATAATGTAGGTGTTGATGATGTGTGTTTAGAGGATAGTTATGATGATGTGTTTCCAAGTGATATGGTTGATGATGAGAGTTATGTTTATGAGGGAGATAGTGAGGAGGATGATAGTGAAAGTGAGGGCGAAAATGATGTCTTTGCTCATGAGAATAACATTATACATGAACCTCATATTAATGTACGTTTTTGTTTTGGTGTCTATCATTAGGGTGAATCACCTGAAATTTTGGTAGGTTTAAATAATCAAATTCCAGATTCCTCGTTTGATGAGACTCGTAAGAGTGTGTCAGATGTAGTCGATAATGAAGAATTTGATAGTGAAGAAGAGGATGGAATGGATAGTGTTTTTCAACAAAAAACTTAGGCCGTTCAGAAAGGACAAAAAAAGACGAATTTGTAGTCAAGAAGTTTGGTTTTATGCTAGACAGAGATTTTGTTTAAGTAGAAGGAATGATAAATTACTAAGGAATGACAAAATTAGACTTAGGGCCGAATGTTTTGGGCATATCCTGGTTTGACCTTAATGATGGGTCTTCTGATGATGGGCCTTACAAGGAATGTGCAAGTCAGTCCAGTGGTCCAAGAACTAGGTCTAAGTCAAAAGTGGTGTTGCGGACAAAGACAAACAAAAGAGAAGAACTGAAGATGATAGAAATGAAAGTTGTCCATGGGAACTTTATTGCACTAAAGAGTCAGGTAAAGAAACATGGATATGCAAGAGTCGCAGAAGTGAGAAGTTATGTCTACAGTCAAGGGACATTAAGCTTGCAACTACAAGTTTCTATCAATGCAAATCATGGATGAAGTATCTGTGGATCCAGATATTCCTACAAAAGCAGTTCAAGATGCACTTCAGAAGAAATGAGAATTAAATGTTTCTCACATGAAGGCATTCGGAGCCAAGGAAGCAGCTGACAAACTGATAATGGGTGATCACAAGGATTAGTATTCTATGTTAAGAGATTATGTTCAAGATTTGATAACCCAAAATCCTGGAATCACAGTCAAATGTTAAGTAGAAATGCTTGAAGATCATAATAGTCCTACTAGAGTCTCAGGAGAATATATGTATGTCTTGATGCATTAAAGCAAGGATTCAAAGCCAGTGGAAGTGAAATGTTGGGGTTGGATGGGGCTTTTGTAAGTGGGTCATTCCCTAGGAAATTGTTAACAGTTGTGGGGCTTGATGCTAACAATGGCATCTATCCTGTTATTTATGCCCTTGTTGAAGCTGAATGCAAAGATTTTTGGGTTTGGTTTTTGAACATTTTGGGGATGACCTAGATCTATACAAAAACTCCAAATTACTTTCATATCAGATCTGTGTAGTCAATTTCGGTGGTATACCAGTGGTATTTCGGATTTCGGTCCTCCAGTGGTATACCAGTCCAGAATTTTGGTCCAAATTTCGGTCCCGAGATTTTCGGTGAAATTTATCGAATCTCACCGAAATTGGTCCAAATTTCATCAAATTTCGTGGTATACCGGTTTTCCGTGTTTTCTTAATTTTTTTAATTTTATTTTGTCCAAACTTAAACACAACATAATAAACACTAATTTTTGCAAGTATTAACACTAATCTATCAAATATTGACACTTTTAAGCTTGAATTTTGTATTTTGATTAAGTACTAAGTATTAATTATTATATAGATATAGATATTGCATAATATTAAAATTACCAAATACCACCGAAATCCCATCGAATACCAAAATTTCGTATCTCGGTCCTTGACCAAACACCGAAATTTTGGTCATTAACTACACAATTTGAAAAGACATTCTATTCTACGACTTAATCTCAAAAGAGAAATAGAAAGTTTGATATTCTACCAGTTCCGCATGTCAGTTTTCTTCATCAACTAATGACATATGGATTTAGTTTCTTATTTGCTTGTTATGTTCTTTTTGTTGTACCTTATATGTCATGTGCTCGTGTGTCTTCCTGTTTCTATTTTATTATCTTTATTGTATTTATGGTGTTTGAATGACTCTGCTTCAGAAAATTAACATGTTTAATACACACAATAGGTTTTATTTATGATCTCCATCGAACCTGCTCCAATGCTTGAAGATAAAGAAAAATGGTATGTTCATGTCTCTTGATGAATATCATTTATTTGCTGCCTTTTTAATGTTTTTAGATAGATGGAAACTGGCATGAATTGTAGTTGATAATGGGCTATTATCCCCAACTATATGTTTTTGTATGTTCCTACCATGTATTCTTGTACTTTTTAGCTAACATACTCATGTTCTAGGTCTCTTGTGTTCCATGATTTCATTGCAAAATGCCTTACAAAAGACCCTCGTATACGTCCCACTGCATCTGAGCTACTAAAGGTATGTTGTTGTAGCTATATGTTTCTCATTATAGTACTGTTTCACTTTTTGGGCTAATGGCTGTATACATCCAGCATTGTGCTATTTTCTATCTTTCAAATTGTATTGTTTCAAGAGAGTTGGTTTTTCGTTCGTCCAGGTTTCACCTTATTTAAATGTGTGAATGTTTTAAAATACAGACCACTTATTTCAAAATTTTACAAATGCCGTCCGGACTCTTCAGTTTAAATTGAAAGGCCCCTTTTTTTTTTTTTGCCGTTACTAATTTATCTTCGAATGTATATACACATGTTTCTTGATTACCAAACAATAATAATTGTCTAGCTAATATTTCATTTTCGTATGCATATTTGGGTTCTAATAAGAGTAGTGATGTTGTCGACTTGTCGTTGAACGTCACCAAAAATATTTATAAAAACAGTAGGATAAATACAAACCTTAATACAATAATATCTTGTTAAGTATAGATCTCCCGAGTATCGTATCGAAGGGGTGGAGAATTGAGGGTTGTCGGTCGAGTATCGATTGATGCTAAGGGGGTTTTGGTTTGGTAATTTAAACTATATAACTAAGGCAAAGCGAAAACTAATAATAAAGAAATACTTGCTTAGACGTAATTATCTCTAGTTGTGATGAAGTGTCATTTCAACTGATTACTGCAATACTGTTTGAAGAAGTGCTAAATCCCAATATTAATGAATAATCATAGAAATAGGCAATCGTGGTGGTTTGGTATAGAAAACATTCGACAAAAGCTGATTATTCACGCGGGTGCGCGTTTCAAATCGACCTTAGCAAATGTTTTAAAATGATTGGTTAGAATTTATATTTAGAATCTGGACTCGTAGAATGTATTCATCTTAAATCAAGCAAGGCGGTATACGGATGCGCAACTCAAACTAATCCGATAAAAAGATAAAAACAGTCTAGGCAAATACCACGTGGGTTTCCTCTTTTCAAGGTATTTAAGCTGTCCCAAACTTCATATGTTACAAGGTTTGATTTTAAAAACAAAACACAGTTTAAATTGCTTTCTCTCACTATAGATATATCTAATCAAGAATAAAGCTCAAAAGCCAACCCCGCGTACGCATCTCGATTTAAGTTAAAACACATTTTTATTTCAAAGACAATTCGCAACTAACTCCGTTTGGTTCAACCGCGAGTCAATTTCAAGACAACCAAATCTAAGCAAGTATATATAGTTTACTTTATAATGCAAAATAAAATTACACTAATCCTAAAGCTAACAATCATAGGAATTAACATACTAAACTAAAGAGACGAGAAGGTTTAAAAATAAGCAAATGAGATTAACGATGTGAAGTTGCTGATAATGAGACGACACCCGCTCCATAACCATAAGCTCCAAAACCCATCCATAAGCTCAAAGATTAAACCCATTATTTATCTATTCATCACCCTTAAATCACTTGAATAACCATCCACTGTTTACTTTCTAATTAACTCTTAATCACCATAAACTTGAAGACTTAAGACCAAATCAATTCAAGTGACAAATAACAAAACAAAAGGGAATACTAGAGTAAAAGCTCCTGGTCATTCGTAGAAAATGGAACTGTAATAACAATGATCAAGTAATCAATTCAAAGGTGCTTGTATAATTAATTATGGATGACAATTGTGTTGTTGGTGACGTGAGGGGGTATGACCTCAAAGGGGTCGGTAGTGGTCTCTCCCCTTTCTTTTGTTTCTCCATCTAATTTAAATAAGCATAAGACCCCAACGTCTCTTTTCTTTAGCAATATGACCATTGCAAGCGCTTGAGAGTCTGGTTATGTTGTTGTTAACCGGATGTGCTTAACCAGATTTGGGTCTCGGGCTGCTTCTTTTTTTATTAAAATTTTGGGCTTCAATAACCAGTTCTTTTGGGTTTTAAATCTTTGAGTCTTGGGCTTTATAATTTCACATAATTTTCAATCAAGCTTCAATTTATCTTCTCTTCTTCTCTTTTAATCTTCTGAAATTCAATAATTTTGCTCCATAATTAGTTACAAGATACCCACAAATTAAAATAACAAAATAGACGTAATATTTGCCATTTAAGTGATCATATATTGCTAAAATGAGGGCATTTTGCTATTATAATATGAATACTTTAACGGTTATCAAGTAGGATCCCTTTTTTGGCTACTCCCTTGAATTCAGATATGGTCATGCTGGAGCCCATGACAATCTTTGAATTGCTAATTATGTTTACAATTTTTTTTCTTCAATAAAGTGGTATCTGCCCGTTTCGTCTGGTCTACAATGTATTGGTGGATAAATTGGATTGTAGGTGCTTAGTTGCTTATGCAGTCAACATTTTACTATTGTGTCATATTTGCTTATGTTTCTTTTTCTTGAAACAGCATAAATTCATAGAAAAATGCAAAAGTGGAGCTTCTGCAATGGTGCCAAAGCTCGAGAAGGCAAAGATAAATAGGGCTGCAATGGCATTGGAAGCAGAACACGTTTCTGAGACCATACCAGGATATGGGGTATGCAACCACATTATTTTTTTTATTCAACACTCTTGTGCCTTGTGAGCTGTTGTCTATCGTTCCCACTTCACGCTTAAATTACTTAAATTATGCTATGCAGACACTTGGACCGAAAGTGAATGAAGACTTTGGAGATACTGTCCCTTCTAAACCTCAACAAGTGCCCAATGGAGTACCTGCTGTAGGTGGTACAGTAAAAGCAGGTGGTTTGGAAGAGGCTGAAGAAGGTATTCATGCCTCTATTATATAAATCTTCCCTTTTCTCGGTACAGTTTCACATTTTTTTTAAACGATTAGGATCTTGTTTAGGAGAATCACTTGGTTGTTCTTCTTAAGACAAAATGCTTAATAGGCAAACGGTCCTGCCTATGGTGTCAAAGCAACATAAAGCAGTAATGTTCTTCTTATAGTTTATATTCACCTCAACATATTTTTTGGTTATTCAATGTCATTATGTCAAATTTAACATTGTTCTATAGTTTTAACTTATCAGGAAAAAAACATAATATTTCAATAACATCTGTGTAGTCAATTTCGGTGGTATACCAGTGGTATTTCGGTTTTCGGTCCTCCAGTGGTATACCACCCAATTTTGGTCCAAATTTCGGTCCGAGATTTTCGGTGAAATTACGAATCTCAATTTAAATCCAAATTTCATCCAAATTTCGTGGTATACCGGTTTTCCGTGTTTTCTTAATTTTTTAATTTTTTTTTTTGTCCAAACTTAAACACAACATAATAAACACTAATTTTGCAAGTATTAACACTAATCTATCAAATATTGACACTTTTAAGCTTGAATTTTGTATTTTGATTAAGTACTAAGTATTAATTATTATATAGATATATATATATAGCATAATATTAAAATTACCGAAATACCACTGAAATCCCACCGAAATACCAAAAATTTCGTATCTCGGTCCTTGACCGAAACACCGAAATTTTGGTCCTTAACTACTTAGTATCAGATAAACAAAAGGTACAATATAGGTAACCGTTATTTTATTTTTTTGGTGTTTACTATATCAATAGTCTTTTAGTTGTTCTAATTTTATTTTATTTTTTTGTTAAAAGGTATCATTTAAGCAATGAATGAAGTGTTTTCAAGTGCAGAACATAGATATTGATTAAGGCATATCCGTGAAAACATGAAGAAGCAATGGAATATACTTGCATACAAGAAACTGCTATGGAGATATGCTACATCTAAAACACTTATTTGATTTGAAGCTGCACTGAAATCACTTAGAGAATTATCTACTGCTGCACATGCTTAGTTTTCACGGATTCCACTAGAAAATTGGTCTAGAGCACACTTTTCAGATAAAACCTGTTATAGCTTATGTGAATTATTAATCATGATACATACCATTAATTCCTTAGTATAATATATTATTTGTGTATGTAGGAAGAGCTCATTCAGATGTTTTTCCAAATAATATGTGTGAAGCGTTGAATGGTAAGCTTGTCCATGGTAGGGATAAACCAATTATCACTTTGTTAGAGTTCATCAGGGAGTACTACACGAAAAGAATTGTGAATGTTGTAAAAGCCATTGAAAAATGTTCTGGTCCTCTAACCCTACTGCAACTACTATTCTAGCCAAAATTAAAGAAGATTCTAGTAATTATATTGTTCAGTGGAATGAGGAACATAAGTATCAGGTTAATAGGCCATGGGGGGGTTCAATGTGTAGTTAATGTTGATAGGAGAACATGTACTTGTAGAAGGTGGGAGATTACAAAGATTCCTTGTAAGCATACAGTTGCTGCAAACTGGAATATAGCTATCAATGGCCAACCTGTTGAAATACCAAAATCATAGACTGATAGGTATTATTGGTTAGAAACATGGAAAAAAGTTTAGAGTTTTAGGATACAACCAATTAGTGGTCCATCCTACCGGAATAAATCTACATGTCTTATAACGCTAACTCCTCCACATCATCACCCTCAAGTAGGTAGGCCTAGGAAGAAGAGAGTCAGAGGAGAAATGGAGGAAACACCATGTGTTAAGGATGGGAAGTTGTATAAGAAATTGAGAAGTGTAAAATGTTCTTCTTGTGGAAATGTGAGTCACAATGAGCAGTCATGTAAGGGTCAAGGTGGTGAATCAAGTTCTGGGTCTAAAAAAAGCAAATGAAAAGGGAAACATGTTAATGTTTCTGGTGGTGCATCTACTGGTTCAAGACCCCTAAAAAGAGTTGGGTTTTCTTTGGATTATGAAATTCAAGGTTCAGCAGTTGCAAGGGATAAAGAAGGTAAGAAACTGCATACTCTTACTATTTTATAGCTTTTCATTTCTTGTTACCAATTTTTATGAATGTTGATAATGCAGTTGGAAGACATAGTAATGGAAATGAAAGTCATCCTGCTGCAAGTCAAAGTGGTTTAAGCTCAGTGGTTGGTGGTGAAACCCACATTGACTCAGGTGCATTTGCTGGTGCAAGACAAAATGAAAGTCATCCTGCTGCAAGTCAAAGTGGTTAAAGCTCTGTGGTTGGTGGTGCAAGACAAAGTGATGATGGCAAGATCAATCAAAGCCAAAGTGATGGTGGTGCATATGTAAGTAAAAATAGAAATGCTAGTGGAAGTAGAATTGGTTCACCAAAATGGAGCAGAAGTTCAATAAGGAATAAAAGACTTGGAGCTCGTGGAAGTCAGGTGTCTGGTTCACCAACGGAGTCTAATGCTCCTGGCATATCTATGATAAAAAGTAAAAGAGTTGGAGTTGGTTCACCAAAACAAGCTTAGGTTGGATTAGATTGGTGTTTGAAACTTATGTGAGATGTTTGAACATGTTTAAGACTACTTTTAGTTCTGTATGTGGATGTTAAACTTTGGTAACTATGGTAGCCAATTTCAATTTTCAAGTCACTGCAACTTGTTGCATTGACAATATGCAACTAAAGGCTTTTATTAGTAAAAGTATACATGTGATGCAGGGTTTACTGACCAGGTTTTAATATTTATAATTTCTCGTTATACCTATGGTATACCCTAATGCACTAACGGGCAGTGTACCCAGTCGTGTGTAGTATAGTATTCGGTGAAACCGAGGTCGTCCCAAGAGCTATGCGTGCGGATTTAAACTAAGTCTAGGTGTCACAGATTTTAATATGATTTAAAGTGGAGATGATTAATTACTACTAAAATATGAAAGCAAATAAAGGCGAGGGTTGTGATCGATAGAGGAGTGGGGTGCTAACCTAGTTATTCATTCTAACTAGTTATGTCTACGTTTAATTACTTCCAATTACTTGGTGGGGTCAAAGTTGCTAGGACAGCATTTGGTCAGTTCGTCCTAACCTATGAGCAAAGGGTTCCACTGGACAAATCAGGTGACCCGTCATAAGTCCAGTTGCTCTTAGTCCCCTAAGCCAAGTCATTAAGTACCGGTACATGCTAGATTCATAAGAATGAGTGCCCGGGCGCTAGCAACTTACACACTCATCCCCGACTTCTTAAGTTCATCCAAACGGTAGGTGATCAGTTGGTCAAATTGCACAAGCAGGGTCGTCAGTTGGTCATATCTTACCCTTCCCACTCAGTCTACCTACTTAGAGTCAGTTGGTCATATCTCTTAAGTAACTAGCCACTACCGCCATTCAAAACTACCGAAACAAGGGTAGCTACCAACAAACTATGCATGCATACACTTAGAAATAATTATACTGGAAGCAATGTAAACGTAAACAAAACAATTAAGGAATCATAACTAGGCCAAGACCGGAGGTGCTTAGCCGCTCATATTAACTAAAACAATCGATTCAATGTTTAACATTACGAAATACATGAATTGAAAGTAAAAAAAGATAAAATGCTACCGCTATCGTAGGGGTGATTTCTCCGCGAGATAGCTCAGTATGCTCCTCTAGATCCGCTTTGACTTCTACTCACGCTCACTTGGTGTTGTGTGTGAAATGGGATGCTTTGAAATTTGGAATTCGAGGGTATTTATAGGCCGGATCCGTTACTACAGTAACTAATGTTAAGAGTTACGCCGTAACATCCAATTCCTCGTATTTTGCACTAAAAATGATGGTTACGGCGTAACATCCGGAAGGAGTTACGCCGTATCTTCAATAAATACCGTTACGCCGTAATTGAGACAATAGTTATGGCGTAGCTTGCAGCGTGTGAACCTCATTTGACCTAGTTGGTTACGTCGTAATCTTTGGGAGAGTTACCGTAATCTTCGTTGAGTTGGTTTTCCGAGCCACGCTTGATTCTGCGTAATGTGAGAGAGTTACGTCGTAACTTATTCAAGATGAGCATACTATGATATATCTTCAATAAACTCTCCAAATCCGCGTCTCTTTAGCTCCAATGTTCGTAATTTACGAAAGTGAAATATAGAGGAAAACAAGCGTAATCCATATAAATGATATAAAATACGAGCATTATCGGAAATTTACACTAAATATTCGTGATTATTTGATGTTATCAAATATCCCCACTGAACTCTACTTGCCCTCAAGTAGACCTTATTAGATAGATTCCTAAAACGATATCTCCCATTACCTGGAAAATATAAGTTTAGAAATCCTTTATGCTAGAATAAAACAAAGCCGAACACCTCACGAAATAGGAACAAAACACTCAAATCTCTCAACTATTCTAAGTGTCATAGCATGTATTCTATCATAAGCTTGGTGGTTACACAAATCTCCACCACTAGATTTAAGGACAAAACAATTCTCGAAGGCAATATGGGTATACACGACAAAGGTTAAGGGTGATTTGTCATTACTAACATGTCACGGCGAAGTGGACAAAATCAATGATACATGACCAAATCCATGGCCAAGACACCAAAGATTGCTCGCTGCATCACCTAGACACGCTTCATGACTAAGGGTAGGATAAGACATGGGATAAAATTGGTGTAAAATAAAATCAAGCAGATAGTCTAAATCTATAACCAAGTCATCACCACTTACCGTTCGATAAAGTTCAAGTTTCGAAGTTAAGAAACCGGATCATGATATTACCAGGTAGATGTGCCATTAGAGGACGTCATGATGGGCACACTTCCAACTTCATTCTTTAAATGTGACCGAGGTGGCCTCCTCGATACTAAATCTATATTAAGCTTATAGTGCTTATAACATCGCACTTTTACAATCAAATGAAAAACAATAACTCCCATTTTTTTTCTTTTCGAATCACCTTTTTTTTTCAACATAACATAACATCCCCCACTTGAGATGAACAATAAGAGAATTTTTTTTTGGGGGGGGGGGTCTTCAATGATCTTTAAGGATATGTCGTCAACGAGAGCGTGATTCCTGGACCTTTCCAGTTGAACCTTGAACTTAGGCAAATAATGACTTCCTAATTACAAATAAAGACTACAGGGTAGGCTAAGGTGTAGTGGTGTATCGAAACAATATGTTGGGTGAACAAAATGAAAGAGATGGCTCAGAAGGGTGTATCTAGGGATATCTTGCACTAAAAGTGAGTGCAACATAAGGGTTTAACATAGGGGTCGAGAAGTCGAGGTGACTAATCGATAGACACACAATGATAGGCTATTTGGGTGATAATCCTATAATACTGCCTTCTTAAACTGAAAAGTCCAAATACATCGAGCTAACTCAATATACCTCGTCTATGGTCTCGAAATGATGTAAAGGCCAAGTTCCAAAGTTTACAAGCTACCGGCACACTCATAATTTGGTGGATTTGGGGTAAAAATTTGGAAACGGATAAGGCTAATCTCACCATATAATATCAAGGGTTATAATGTGCTCGGCATCAAGGAATATCGATTTTCTTGCAAAAGTTAGCTTTTGCTCCAAAAGAAAGAAGGCCCACGAAAGTTCGTAGCGAAATTTAGCCTCAACTTCCCATTTTAGCTTGACAGCATATGCAACAAGTTTTTAAATTTTACTTTTAACCAATTCTCAAATGAGATTCCTTGTATCCAACTTCCATTCTTCTTTCCTCGTCAAAGCATGCCCATTCCTTGCGTTTGAGCCAATTAGAATCGGGAATTCTCCTCCATCTTTAAGTTAGACTCAGATCTTTGAACGGTTGGGGTCGAAGACGTGGTCCCAAACTACCGGTGAAATCATTAGACATCATAGCCCTCGACTTCCCATTTTAGTTCGCAAAACTTTTAACCAATGAATAGTCCAACTTCCATCTACCTCGGTGAACCAATCGTTCATAATATCGTGTCTTTGAATCTACCGCTTTTGATTAATTTTCGTCTTCCCAACACCACCAAACTTCTGCTACTTTTTTTATCCTTCGAATGAGAAACTCTCCTCCCCCATTACATTGTTTTTGAAAAGGGGAACACGTGGCAATGTAACTTTAGAATCCTCAATCAAAGAAATTTCGAGAGTACAACGTGAAGTTTACCAAGAACAACATAACTTTCGGTATCAAGGTCGGACATCATCATCTTCTCCTTGTTGTCATCATCACTTAACTCGGTCCCAGTAAATGGCCAAAATGTGAAGGAGGGAACCTATCGGAATAATCCACTTGAATCTCCTTTCGATCCTCGCTTGTCATTATTTCATCCTGCTCATGGCACAAAGTTTTATCCGTTTTAAATTCTACTCTATCACCATAGTATCCCAACGAGTCAAGGAACGGTTTACCAAGAATCAAACGTTCCTTCGTATTTTTCTTCATGTCCATAACCACAAATTCTGGGGCTGAAACAAACCTATCGATCTTAACACAAGTTCCACCTGTAATTCCTAAGGGAATAGCCTTGGTCGAATTGGCCATCTCAATCACTATATCCGTTTTCTAAAGATGGATAAATTTGAGTTTTAAGAATATGGAAAATGGCATGATGTTTATGCTAGACCCAAAATCCACTACCCCCAATATATTATGACTTCCAACTGAACATGGAATGACTAACCCATCTGTGCTAATATCTTTAACTGAAGATAAACCAATCTCTGACCTGTTTACGCTTTCTGAATTATGGTTACGCCGTAAATCACGAAAATAGTTACGGCGTAACTGCACCTGGTTGTCAACAGTCGGCTTCTCTAAATTTACGGTTGGAGAATGACAATCTTCAATTACTTCCTGTGAATCAGCAAAAATGGCATTGCATACCACAATAGGTTTGGTCCCCTCAGGTTCAATGTTACTCATCTCTATCTCTGCACTAAGCTTTTCCACCATGGCTTCAAGGTTTTTTAGGGTTATGTCGTGTCTGGAGAGATTTTTATTTGTGTTTTCTTGGAAATCCTTGAGCCATTTAACTTGTTTTTTTTTCTTTTGGGCTGAACTTTCCAGGAATTGGTTTATGGTATCTTGAATGTTGGGCCTTCTTTCTCCATAAGGCCTACGGTTATAATTTCCACGATACCCATTATTATTCCTATTATCCCCATAGAACGGTCGATTTTCTCCATATTTAGCTTCTTCGATTGTGTTTTCTTCGTTAATGTGGGGACAATTTTTGGTGAGATGTCCTCCTCCACAGCTTTCGCAACCTACTTTGATGGCATGAACATTTTCTCTGATTTTTAGCATATCTCGGCTAAGATTTTCAATTTTGCTAGTGATGGCGGCAATTCCATCAAGATTGCTGCCTTGGTTCCTTACGCTCCCTCCATCGTGCCATTTCTGGGAATGATCAGCCATTTTTTGGATGGCTTCAATCGCGAGAGTAGGAGTCATGCTCGGAATTGGTCCTTGGTAGTCCAGCATCTGTCTTGTAGTCACGTTGATTCCTTTGTAGAAGATGTTGACCTTTTGTTGGTTGTTTAGATCATGTGTAGGACACTTGTAGAGGAGATCGTTGTATCTATCCCAGGCTTGATACAACGTTTCGTCGTCTCATTGCTTGAAATTATGGATCTCCAAGAGCTGGTTAGATATCTTCGACGGAGGACAATATCTCTGGATAAAGTGCTTTTTTAGTAGAGCCCATGTATCAACTGCCCCGGCGGGCAATATTTTGATCTATCTTCTTGCAGCCCCAATAAGAGTCATGAGGAACACACGTAGCATAACAGCGTCATGAGACACACCCGGAATGTTGAAAAGGCTTGCGATGTACAAGACATTCTCAACGTGCTCGTACGCATCTTCGTCCCTGTTTTCAGAAAAAGGGTTAGCACGAAGCTCCCTCATAAATTGATCTTTAATCTCGAAACAGACATTAGCTCCAATCGCCGGTCTTACGAGCCCCAACCCTTATTCTTCTCTTGTCAATGCCAAATATTCCTCAAGAGTGACGTCATCAATGTTAACAACTTCCATAGTACCTGAAAACTAGAAAAGAGATCGTGAAAATTTGAGAAAATTTTAAAACAACACAAAAAATGAAAGACTTAATAAAAATACAAATATAACTCCCCGGCAACGGTGCCAAAAACTTGATGCAGGTTTTACTGACTAGTTTTAATATTTATAATTTCTCGTTATATGATGCATGTTTTACTGACCAGGTCTTAATATTTATAGTGTATCGCTATACCTATAGTCTACCCTAATGCGCTAACGGGCAGTGTACCCGGTCGTGTGTAGTGTAGTAAATGGTAAAGCCGAGGTCGTCCCAAGAGCTATGTGTGTCGGATAATTACTAAGTCTAATTGTCACAGAATATTAATGGTTTTGATAGGGATTTAATTAATTAAACTACTAATGCATAATAGAATAAAAGCAAATAAATGTGTGAAGGGAAATCAATAGAGGAATAGTGGTGCTAACCTAGTTAATCCTCCTAGCTGGTTATGTCTACGTCTATCTACTTCCAATTACTTCAGGTGGGATGCTTTGAAATGCTGGAATTCGTGGGTTATTTATAGGCCAGGTCTGGGTTATGGCGTAACCAAAAGAGGAGTTAGGCCGTAACCTTCTATTTCTCCGTAAATGCACTAGATCTGCTAGTTACGGTGTAACCTTATAAGTGGTTACGCCGTAGTCTTCAATAAACACGTTACGTCGTAAGTGATGCGATGAGTTCGGCATAAGTATCGCCGACGTGGAACCTCTTTGACCTAATGGAGTTACGTCGTAACCTTTGGGAAGAGTTACGCGTAACCACTGATAAGTTGGACTTACGGGTCACGCAATAGTTACTGGTAATGTGAGAGATGAGTTACGCGTAACTTCTTCAAAATAAGCATAATGTGATAAATCTTTAGTAATGTTTCCATTTCCGCGTCTCTTTAGCTCCAATGCTCGTAATTTACCTGAAAGTGGAAAACAAGCGTAAATCCATATAAATGATATAAATAACGAGCATTATCGGAGGAAATTGACACTTAATATTCAGGACTATTTGATGTTATCATTATACCTATGGTCTACCCTAATGCACTAATGGGCAGTGTACCCGGTCGTGTGTGGTGTAGTATTCGGTAAAACCGAGGTCGTCCTTATGTGTGCGGATTTAAACTAAGTCTAGGTGTCACAGATTTTAATATGATTTAAAGTGGAGATGATTAATTACTACTAAAAGTGGAAATTGACACTAAATATTCAGGATTATTTGATGTTATCAACATGTTTAGGTCATTTTATTTGTGCCAATTACTTGCATCTACATTATGCATATGAAAAAAATGCAACTTCTTATCAATTTAGAAAGTCCACAAGCTTAAAAAGATTCATTAAGTTGGCTTTTAGTATGCAAAAACCATTGTTTATCAGTTTGGTATACCAAAAACAATCAAACTTAACCCACTGACGAAATGGTCAACTACAACTTTTTAACCAAAACAAAGTCAACAAGTTAAATATATTCCATTATGTTGGCTTTTAGTAAGCAAAAACGTTTGTTTATCAGTTTGGTGTGCCAAAATAGGTCAAACTTAACCCTCTAACCAAATAATCGACTACTTATTTTTACTCATATCAAAGTCAACAACCAAAAAATGGTTCATCAACACCTAAAACACTAACAATCACAACTGAAGCAATGGTAGCATTGAACTAATATTTATTACCATTAAAGAGTTACACTAGTCATCAACTACATCAGATTACCAAAAAAAAATCAAAACCCATCACCTAATCTCTTCCCTACTGCTAAGTTATACTGCTTCACTTTAAGAAAACACGAAAATTGCTTCAAGTATTGTTTCCTCTAGTGTAGCTTCCATAACATTCCTTGCCCTTAATAGACCAGGGATGATATTAACTGATCTTACATACGTTGGCGGATTGTGCCAGTCAACAAACTCACAATCAGATCCCGGATCTGGACAACCATAGAACCTACGTCATGGATTTCAATTTGTCCATGATGTGCGAATTACTATTGTTTTTCTACACCAACATGCCACCATTTTTTTTTGTTCTTAAGTTTTTGGGGAAGAAATAACAAAAGCGGAAGAGAGGAAGTGATGGAAATAATTGAGTGAAAACATTGTGGAATACTCTTGCATGAATTGAGATATGTACAACATATATCGGGATATGTAAAAATGTACATGTGTTATATAGTACAAAGTGAACAGTAGTCGGACAAAACTACTTCAGGTTGAAAAATAAGTACAAAAAAGTGTTCGAACAAAAATCCCTCGTGTGATTTGCACGTGCGGACCGAGATCACGACCAAATCTAACGATCGTTAAAAAACTGGACCACCGGCGTAATATTTTCAAAATGTTGGACTAACGATGCAAGATTTCGCATTTCTGAATGTCGTATGAAATCTGGCACTACTATTTCAGGGACCAACGGTGTAATGAAAATTGGACCACCGGCGTAATATTTTTAAAATGTTGGACTAACGATGCAAGATTTCACTTATTTGGATTTAGTATGAAATCTGGCACTACTACTTCAGGGACCAATGGTGTAATTTACTCTTTATTTTATTTTCTATTTTCTTTCAAACCAACTAATTTTTCATTCATTAAAATAAAAATACAAATTACAATACGCATATAAAAAATAAGAAAATAAAAAAAATGCAAAAGAAAATTAACGTGGACGACTAATTTCTTATTATATATTTTCTTGGATTTCTTCTTTTCGCTTGTTGAAGATGTAGGCATCCTCATCTGATAACCCCGCGGTGCTAGTGTCGATATGACAACCTATTATTTTCCTGGTCAATATTATTTACTAAACTCAAATTAATTATTTTAAAGTTTACACGAGTACATTTTACGTATGACTTTTTAGTTAAATCACGTAAACCGGAAAATGGTTTTTAACGTAAACCGGCATTATACAAAATCAAGTTTACATAAAAAAAGATTTATATAATCATTTCAATCAAGTTTACATAAAATATATGTTATATGATAACCATGTCTAAAATATTTTAGCCCTCGTTTTATGAGAGTAGACATAAATAGCTAAATTTGGAGACTTGAACGAGCAAAAACGGACTAAAAATGAACAAGTTACCGACATTTGAAGTTACGTAAAACTAGTTATTAATTATCTGCGTGCATGTTATATACTTCCAACGACACATGTTCGTGTTTATTTTTCACGCATTTCAAGGTAATATGATAAGAAAACTTTTGAGCAACCTTACTATCCTCATGGCACACTAAACGTAAGGACTTGAATCTTGTAAAACCATTGAGAATTGAATCCATTATAACATCCCAAAACTCTATAAAAACAAATATATAATTACTAATAATTGGTTATTTTCGTCGAAACTTTTATTATATCTTTCGTTTTAAAACCTCGTGGCAAGTGTATAAGAGCTATTTCACATTTTAGAACTCATACGCATTTATTTCGTACTATATTTCTTGAGTCGACTATTCCTATGTCGCGGTTAGGATTTCTTTATTATTATTCAACGTTACACTTTACCGAACCCATTCACTACTCGAGGTGAGTTTCATAGCCCTACTTTTACACGTTTATACTTGTTTTTAAATACTTTGAGGTGAGAATACATTGCTTGTTTTTACTTATGCACACAATTATTTTTTAAAAATGCATGCATTGACCACGTGTACTGGAAGAACTTATATGTACATACAAGACCGCGTGTAATGGTCACCCTACCAAGTGTAATGGTCATTACGAGTGTACCGATTAGCCAAACATTATAAATTTTATGTTCCACATTTACAAATACTTAAACCTATGAACTTACCAACTTTATGTTGACCTTTTTAACATGTTTTTCTCAGGTTTGCAATAGTTGATTGACTTACCATGGAGCATGTGTATTCGAGCCGCATATTTGAAGACATGTGCTTTTATTCATTGTTCGATAAATTTTTCAAAAGCGTATTCACTTGTTATTGTAGACCTTACAATTGTAATGATTTAAAACCTTGTTTAAACTTTATCGAACGTATATTTCAAACGCCGCATGTAGGTCGTTTAATATAACTATAACTTTGTATCATGAACGTCATGCCCCGGTTATCATTCTGCTGTGACCCATTTTGAGGGTGTGACAGATTGATATTAGAGCCAGGTTATAGTGAATTAGGTTGCATTTAGGACCTAGACTATAACTACTATATACAATGGAACTTCCTTCATTACCTTACACACTTTCCGCTGCATTCCACGCTCTAAGTCACAAAACTGATATACATACTCATGCATTTTAATGGTCTTTAAAAATTTTCCAAGACATTGTGATTGATACAAATGATCTCTAAAACTTTGCATAATCGTACATAATATCATTTTACATGACATTAAAACCCGTTAGATTCTACAGATTCCCCCAGCCTCTGAAGACTAGTTTGAACAATCGTCCCATACTTTAGAACATCTATGTCATCTCGTAACTCACCGCCTAGAAGCACGAAATTAATCTTTAATCTTATAACATGCCGCCTTAGGGCACTCACCTTTAGGACACGACCTTTATAACACCCTGAACCTGGGCTTAAGCGTTTTATTACGAGAATGCCATTTGACTAAGTTGACAACGAATTTTATAAGTCTTGATGTACGGCTTATCTGTCTAGAATGATACGGCTTATCTACCTTCAGTTCAGTAGACTTTTATAACTTGATCCATTTTGCTTAATTTCTCGTCCAAAATACCTAACTTTCACCAAATGCTTGTTTTCAACTGAGAAATACAAAAGTAAATGATTAAGTAGCAATACTCACACAAAGTAATATAAAACAAGTAATATTCATAGGATAAATGATGCTAATAATATGTTGTTATTTGATATCATCACTATGCTACCTGAGAAGTGTTACCAGGCCTAGCTCTGCCTATGTTTATATAGTTCTTGTCAAGATTGACTCGCGAACTTTTGTTGTTTGGGCTTGATTTAAACATTTGTTTATTGGGCTTGAGCCACTAATAATGATACGCTATCAAGTCCACTAGTCTATTATTATATCATGTACAATTGAGATTATGCTAGAATTTATAATAACTGAGTCCCCCTAGTCTTGTATGTTATATAGATCAACGGATGACACTTAATGCTTGGAATATTAGTTACGGTAGCAGGAACAAAAGGCGTGGCCAGCTTTTAGTAAGAAGGTTAGGAGGAAAATCGATAACCAAGTGACTCCCTATATCTTTGATTCATCAAAGCACACTAGATGAGCATTGCACTTAGAACTATATCATTAATGAAATCAGGGATTAGCAAGACAAACATGCCTTATCTTTGATCTTCTTTTCACCAGAACTACCGTATTGTCTTTCTTTATTTTATTTTATTTTCAGTTTATTAGTTAATTAGAATTAGAAACATAATCAGCGGATTTAAAACGTACATGACAACCTTAAAAACTACTAGACATATCTCTTCACTCCATGCGAACGACCCTGTCTTGCCGACTCACTAAATTACACAGACGCGTACACTGCTCGTTGTTGATTGACTAAAGGATTCAATATAGTATAAATTTAAAGCTTAGATACAACACAACAACATTCATGCGGATGATTTCTATAACAAACACTATAACGCTTCCCCAAGTTATCTATAATAACATAATAGATCCAAACTATTTAAAACATTCACATTTTTACACATTTTATCATTCATGTACTTTGTACCTCAACCATTTCCAAAACCTATTGCCTTAAGCAATTTTAACATATATACATCATCAGGTCCATTTTAATTCAAAACAATATCTATATGATACTAGTTTATTTTATAATTCGCACATTTCTACGTGCTCTCTCATTGCACTTTACATTTCCCGTCAACCCCTAGTTGACCAATTCACCATTTATACTATTACATATTTAGTCTATTTGACTTTTCCGCATATAAACCTTACATTGTTTTTTTCTATAACACACTCATTTACCTCATTTTACTCATCATGCATATATTCAAATATATTAACATGATTCTATTCATGTTTTACAATTCATCTTGTGCATTTTATATCACTTAAGATTTCTAGCACAACCTTTTTTATGCATCATTGTTACTCATCACATGTACTCACGTTTCACTATCACGATTTAGTTATCATGTTTTCTATGTAACATAATTTCATCTTCTCAATATCATCAACTTAAACCTCGTCACATTTTTATATTTATGCATTAGGTACTTAAACCTATTTTTTCCAACGCTATTAAAACCTATTTTATTTCATCTCTATTATTACACACTATCATCGTTCATTAAACATAAAATACAGATTAGTACATTTATTGGCCATTAGTCCCCACATAAATCATACTAATTAGTCCATATATTGGTCATTAGTCCCCACATAGATCATACTTAGGGGGTGTTTACTTTTAACTTAATAGGCCACATGGGGAAGAAATTGGGTACACAAGATATATATTAGGGTGCGTTTGGTATGCTGCCATGAATCACAATGAGTATAAGTTTGATAGTAGTGGTGGGGCCCTCACCTATGAAAGATCAATACCTAACTCTCTTGATGTATATGGAGTATGAAATAAATTTATCATTCATTCCCATAGTGGTGGGCCGCTCATCTTAAACAAACACCTTGATTAGAATCAAAATTCATTCCGTGGTTCCCATTTCAAGATTCCAAACACACCCTTAGTGTTTCTTTTTTGTTGGGTTCCACTCATTTGTGTTAAATCGTCTGTATCACTAACGCTCTGTTCTCAAGTCAATTTTTTAAAGAATGGAAGGGGATGGGATGGGAAGGGCAAAGTAATAAATGACACTGTGAAGAAAGTGGTTATTTTTATTTGTGTTCTTGTGTTTTTATTTTAAGTTGGAAGGAAAGGATAGAAAGATACCCAACTTACCAATATACCCTCAAAACATAATTTACTCTTATCGCATTTAGTTGTATCCACTTCAACAACGAACTATACATTTTTATTATATCAGTTTACAAATGAGGCAAAGTACCAACATAAAACAAATTGGAAACTAAAGAAATAAGTGACAAATCAATATGTATGATGTTGTGGTACAAGAAAAGTGACATATAAATATGTAGTTTCATTGACAAAGTATGTCACAAACAAACACAAATCCACATAGTATGTCACCACAAAATCACTGTTAATGCGTGACAAAACATATACACGTGCAATATACAGATAAACACATATTAACTAACTACACCATAACAAAAAACTCGTGGTGATAATAAGCATAAATATTAGGGTAGACACAGTTGATACCTTGTGATTTTTCTGTGAGAATAATGTGCGAAAACTGCTTGTGTTTGTGGTTGTTTGTTATACAACTGCTGTAACTAGGTCAAAATTATGGATCATGCATGAGATAATGAGGATATAATAGTAATTTAACAAAGGCCCATGTTGTTAGTTACCCACTTCCCCTCCCGATCCCCCCAAATTTGGACGGAACACATATACATACAAAAGCCCATACATTCCCTCCCTCCCCCCTTCCCGCGCCTTACCTTTCCCTCTTAAAAAAAACTTAAGAACACCCTTTTTTCAATTTCCCTTACCTTTCCATTATAAAAAAAAACTCGAGAACAGAGCGTAAGGCAAAGAAAAGCCACTCCTCCCTAACTAGAGGCAATAAGAAAGGACTCACTTTACTTTTAGAACCACTTAACTCCTAAAAAAAGAAACATGCCCTTAATTGCTTAGACATCAATTCAAATTCCATAGAATCTTCAACCACACAAACATGCTGTGACAACTGGCAATTTAGGGAGTCTATTTTAGGTAACCGCATTACGTTAAACTAAACCGAGCTTTGCCTTTATCACTATTTTCATCGACCATGACTTGATTTGATATCGTTTATTGGTTTTATGATTTATTTTATTATTGGATGAGTTATCGTGTGAGTTTTAACTTCTTTTGATAGGCACTATTCGATTCGGCACTATAAAAGCCTAAAACGAGAAATAACGTAACTTTTAGGTCGTAACTCGAAAATTGACAAATAAATGGTCAAAACTCGTGGAAAAACATAAATAATGATAATAGAAAGTCGAATGAATGTCGTGGGACACTCGCGGGACAATATATGAGCTCAGGAATGGGTAAATGAGATAGTTTACGAAAAATGACGACCCCGACCCCTCTCTTTCTCCTTGGCCGGCCACCCCTCCCATTCCCACATTTTTTATTTAGTCCCTCCCTCAAAATATATATACCCCATCACTACCTCATTAATCTCTTTTATTTCTCTCACTAAAAACACACACAAACACACCTTTCTCTATCTACTCTCTCTCTCTCTTCCACCAAATAAACCCTAACCCTAATTTACCACCACCACCGCCACCTCCGGCCAAATTTCGACCAATATCCGGCGAGTGACACTACACCTCCACCACCATCTTGTATATCTCTCTTTCCTCTTTCCATCCATATATAAAACTCTCACAAAAGCCTACATTAACACCTCCAAATCTTAAAAATAAGATTCGTGATTCTAGGGTTTTCATTAAAACTTGTAGATCGGGTTGTAAAAAGGTAAATGGAACATGGGTCAAGCTTGTTTAAGCCTTGATAAGCCACGAATTGGTCTTACATGGCTCGACCATGGTTTAATTTTTAGGGCTTTTGGATGAAACATGGGATTAAACCTAATTAACACTTAAATAAACATGTAGCTAGTGATTTGGTATCATGTGGTGTATCATATTATTGGGTTTTGTATTTTCGGTCATGTTTCATGTTTTTGATTAGGAATAGATGATGGGTTTGATGTTTGGTTAATGATTGGAGGTTGATTGATTGTGTTTGGTTGTTGTGGAAGTGATTTGGGAGTGTTTGGATGTGAGTATTGGGGTGTACAAGCCACCAAACCCATGTATGTGTGTGGTTGGGTGGCATACGTGACCCACATGGACCAAGGTTCCGGGTCGAGTCATTGTGGTAGCTTGTGGGTTGATGTTGTTGGTGTTTGGATGAGACGCGTGGAGCCGAAAAGCTTCTAGAGCTTGTTTGGTTCACGTGGTCTTAATCGTGACCGTGTCATGACCATTAGGGTCATAACATTGGTTCCGGGTATATTTGGTTGGTTGATTGGTTGGCGAGATTGATTTGGGTTGATTTGAGATTGAATTTGTTATGACTTTTATTTGGACTTAATATATAAATTGTCAACTTTGAGCAACGTCGGTGTTACTTTGACTTTTTAGTCAATAGTTGACCCCGACAACGCCGTAACATGGACTTTAGTATAGTTTGGACTATTGATTGATTAAAAGCCGAGAAGTCATGACTAGTGCTTGTGGACTCGAAACGAATAACGATATGAAACTAATATTGAAATTTGATGAAATGTATATATGAAAATGCTAATAAACTATGAAACATTAATAATAAAAAGGCTTTTATACCAAAAATAACGATAACAAGACTTGCCTTGTTATTTATTGTTTTAAAGTGGAAACTAACGACTAAGATGGAAAGGTTTTATAATAAATAAGTAATTAATGTTTCGAGTGCACGTTTATCGAAATATGCCAATTATGGGCATTAATACTAGTTTTAAGTATTTATTTACTTACGTTGTGTGCATGGGTTACGGATGACCTAACATTAATAGCGTCGATCCACGTGGGTAGCGGACTTATTAGGTTGACGAATCTAATAAGCAACTGCTAGGTACGTAGAATAACGTTATTAATGGGTGAATTATCCTTATGACTCGTTAGGATGCGACCGGTTTATGGGATAATAAGCGACACGAACAAATAATTGAGTTTATCGAGTTGACGAATTCGATAAGGTCTACTATTTATTCAGAAACTTATTGGACTATGGAGCTTATTGCTTAGATGTCTCATCGTGTTGCATTGAGTCACATATTGGTTGTTTGAGTGCATTCATGGCATCATATTGAGTCGATACACCCACATGAGGATACCAAACACTAGGACTAAACGGTGAAACAAGACATTTTTGGAAATAACGAAAAGGAATACATTAGGGTATATAACGTTGATTTTGGGAAATATATATTAAAATTGGTTTACATTAATAGGTTGTGCCGAGTCGATAGTTGTTGTGCCGTGATTAGCTGTTATCTTCTGCTAGTGTTTATTTGTGCGTTGCTTGCTTGAGGTGAGTTTCATAGCCCCACTTTTATCTACGTTTTTAACTAAATTGGGGTGAGAATCATGCTACTGTTTTTGGACCTTTTAAACTATTTGGATTTGCTTATTTGCTTGACTCTTTAGATAGATGTGCGGTAATTGTTGCCTTAGTCTATGGTAGCAATCCTAATTGCTATAACACGTTGCCTAGCTAAGAGTAGACTTCTACCACGACCTAGTCCAGGGTTAGCAATCGTTCTAGACTTTGCTATGACAGTGCTGGCTAGAGTCGCCGGGGCCCGTTGTGAAATCTGATTTGATATGGTTTTGTGATTGATTGTGTATCTATCTTAAGTCTCGCATAGCAAATCAACTCTTACAGGTCCATTGCGTTTTACTTGAATTTAAACTTATGAACTCACCAGCGTTAGCTGACCTTTTAGCATGATTTCTCAGGTATTTAAGTGATGTTTGGAGTGCGTGTTCGGTGAAAGCTTGGCAAGGATGCATGGTCAAGGATCATAATCAAACTCTGATAATTTATGGGGACCTATTTTATTAAATCATGTTTGGGCCTAATATTTACACTTTGGGATTAATGTTTTGAATATTTAAATTTGGGATTGGTTTTGAATGTTAAATGACTATCTTGTTTGCTATACTCGTGTGAGATACCAATCCAATTGTAACGCCCCGAAAACTTGATTAAGTCTTCCGTTGTACCGAGATTTGGGGGTGTTACACATACAACTTACGTCTGACACTAATAAAATTAATAAAATTATTTCGTTAGCAACATAAAGCCATCAGAAACGAAAATTTTAAATTTTTGATATTCATCATTTCATGTTATCAAGTCTAAATTATTGCAAAAACCAATTAAAATATAATATATTTAATATTCTCAATTATTAATAGTAGTTGTTTCTTATAAGCTACATTTCTGATACATAATTTTTCTGATCTAAATGTTTATATTCTTCATTATCATCATTTCATCTTAAATCCAATGTAGTTGTTTATTATAAGATACATTTCTGATACATAATTTTTCTGATCTAAATGTTTATATTCTTTATTATCATCAAATATGAACTTTAAAGGTATACAATAATCACCCTCTTTATTGCGAACATCATCTTCTTGCCTTGTATAAAGCTGCATACTATACGTCACGAGATTATAGCGGATGAGATTAAAAATGTAAAACAACATTTATATAGATGCAAATTCTGAAAGATATTTGAACAAAAACACATCGATATATAAATGTGGTTTTTCATTCTTAAGTACACATTTTTTGTTACATGCTCCAACAGCTAGACATCCGATGGATCAAATTTGACTCCAATGGAGAACATGAGTCATCATCCGATGCTTTCATAAAAAAATTGAAAATACTCCGTAATTAAATTTTTATCACAAAACTTTCAAGAAATTTCACCACAAAATTACAAAAAGAATAAGAGAATACTTGAATTGATAGAAAAGCATCTTTTGATGAAGATAGACATAATCAAAAGCGGATTTAACATCATTTTTCACCACTGTTTTATTCTCTATTTTACAATATATTTTTATGATTATCATTGTTCCTATTTGCATTAGAATAATTGGTTTGATTCAAGATTGGATAACAGGGGTATTTAAATAAGATGGAATTGTAGGTAGTTGAAGATATATGAATGGCTGATTCAAAATACGATAAGAAGAAATTTACTTTATTAATTTACTTTATGATAAGTGGTTACTATTACTTAGATATGTGTCTCAACTCAATATACTAAAAAAATACCAATTAAACAATGTTACAAATATAATGTTAGTACTATTTTTACTCTCAATAACCATTTATCCAATACTTGAAGTTAAAAAAAATAGATGCTCATATACTCCATAGTATGACTGAAAAAAGTGTGATGTGTAGAAAACTAGAAGGAGGGTTGAATTGTTTTACCGATTAAAATTTAGTTTCAGAAACAAGTAGATCGAGTATATGTGAAACCCTTTGGATAATGTAAGAATATATAAGTAATGAAATAAATACGATAAAGTAAAGTAAATAAGAGATAGAACTGTGATACAAGGATTTATAGTGGTTCGACAATAAGGACACCTTCCTTGCACTACTCTACTCCCCGAGTACCTAACTCGAGAGTTCGTAAACACTATGTCAACAAGCTCCTTATCCGGCGGAGAAGCCTCACAACGTCGCTTACACTTTATCCAGTACAAAGCTAAATACTTAGTTCTTTATAACGGAAGAACCAACCCAACATCACAAACTAACACTACAAGTTTAAAATACAATGTGATGAATAAAATACAAGAATCAATTCAGTGATCTTGTAATGATGATGAAGCCTAGCAACACTTCTCTTGAAGTTTGCAAGTCTCGCATATAAAATCGTGATCTCGTCTTTTACGAAGAACTTTGAGAATCACTGAAAGAAAACTACAAGAATGATATGAGATATGAGGTTAGAGAGATATAAGAATATAAGAAAAGATGTATGAGAATGGGTGAGAAATAATGAAGAAATGGCCTTCTATATAGGTAATTTTGGCTCTGACCTGGCGGATCCCTTACAAAGGGATCCGGCCAATTAAAGCAAGGGATCCGGCCCACTGGATAATCCAGTCCGGATTTTGGGTTACAATTCCGGGTTTTGGGTCATGGGTTCCGAGTCTTGGGTATTGGGTATTGGGTTTTGGGTCATGGGTACCCAAGAGATATTCAATGTGATGTCATGCATGATGTAAGTAAATAATTTACTTAAAACATTTACTAAAACCAAATGTAATATATAACTTGTAAATAATATGTAGTTTAGTAAAAAATAATTATGATGACTAGTTAAAAACATGTGATCTTAGATTTATACTTGAGACAATTTTTTGTTTATTATCGACAAAACATATAGAGATCGAGAAATATAAATAAACGTTTTTATGGCTTAATTTATATTCACATGATGTATCAAAACATTGAATAATATTTCATGTTTCAATTGTTTATCTTTATTTACACTGTTGGTGTAAATGTTTACATTTATAATGCATGATGTTTCTGATCTAAATGTTTAAATTTTTAGTTTATGATATACAAGTGCAAATATTCTCATTTAACAATAATAGTTGTTTCTTATAAACTACATTTCGACACATTAAATGTTTACATTGATGATGCATTTCGTTTATGATATACATAATTTCATGATATCAAGTCCGAATAATTGCAAATATTCTAATTTATCAATAGTAGTTGTTTATTATAAACTACATTTCTGATACATAATCTAAATGCTTACATTCATCGCTATCATCAACCGGTTCAATAATTGAATACCCTAAAACCCATCTTTAATCTAGGATTTCTTGATATTTATCACCACTTCATGAAATATATCACCGCCCAAGACATTTGATTTAGTCCTTTGTTGTCATAATCAACACCTACAACCAAAAGAATGAATCACATTAAGAAAGGGTAACGAGAATAAGCATAGTCTCCACTCGATGAGCGGTGACCATCTTCGACAAAATCAAAAGCATATTTAACATCATTTTCCACAACCAAAGAAAAGGTAACATTACAAAAAAAATAAGAAGATATGAACGTATCCAAAATGGCGCTCATCTCGAGACGGTGACCAACTTGAAAATTGACAAAATCAAAAGCAGATTTAACATAATTTTTCACAACCAACTTATTCTCTTTTTTACAATTTATTTTTCTAGTAACCATATGTGTGAAGATTAGAGTAGATGGATTGATTCAAGAAGATGATGGATTCAAATAAGAAGAAATTATAGGTATGATAAATAATGACTGATTCAAGTTGTTATCGAATCCCTAATCTAGACTCAAGTCCGTTAAACACGAACCAACATACTTAGCCATCAGGATACTCAAGAAGAGGCAAAGAAGAAGTCTCCACCAAGAAGGCGGAACTTAAAGGGTGAAGACCGAGTCAAGAAGAAGATGGTGGATTCAAAGATGACAATAGCTCACCAATCCCTAAGACTCTCTCCAACTACTTACATCAAGACAAATCAAGTAGAAGATCAAGGATATGAAGACCAAGAATGAGCGGGATAATAAGTTTGAATCGATAAGACGAAGTCCTTATCAACCAAAGTCAACTTTCCCCGAATGGCAAACGATCGTGCTCAGTGTCATCACCGACCTTTGGAAAGCAATCTTGTCTCTTACCTAAAATAGTCTTTAATGAGACAAAATACATCAAGATTTTGTCTTCTCGTATGATGTCGCTTGTCACTTAGGAAAGAGTTAAAATTCATACTTGTATAAATAGCATAAGAGATGGAGTGAAAGATTAAGCTTGTGAATTGTAAAAACACACACACACGCAAGCCATCTTTCACTCCTCCAAATACAACTTAATCCCTGAGATAGCTCAGTGGGTACTTGTAGTTGTGCTCAGACTTAGCCTGAGCTTAGAGAGGAGTCACCAACCTTTGTCATTTCAATCCCAAGTACTATTCCGCAAGTACTTGGGTAATGTATTCTTGTTTTGATTTATATCTAATAAAGAATATTATGTTGAAAATTAATCAGTGTGTTTTACTTATATCTTTTCTATCATAGATTCACTATTAACTTGTTTTACATACTTAACTGTTTTTTAAGATAGTGAATAGGGATCAACAAGTGGTATCAAAGCGAGGCTGATTATAAAACCTTTTTTAAGCCGCCTAAAACGCTTTTAAATCGTGATCCTTATGGTCGAAATTGATGTACCCCAACTAGTCGATAAAAGGGTGGAGCTTATTCATTGTTGCCCTAGACTTGAAGTTGGTAAATTCAACAAATGGAAAAAGCGATGCTTTGCTATTTGATCGATGGAACCTTATTATATCAAGTGTATAAATGAAGGTCCATTTATCCCAAAGATCAAGGTTTGCCTAAACCTCAAGCTCAATGGACTCGTGATGAGAGGAGAGTGGTCAACCAGACCAAAGACTCAAAAGTATCATCATATCATGTCTTCCGATGATATTATGGAGTCGCTTATAAGTTGTAGTACAACTAAACAAACCTCGGATGACCTAGTTCATAGTCATGAAGGCCCATCCGATACCAAGGAAAACAGGATAATGGACCAAACTTGAGTATAACACCTTCGTGGCTAAGGACTCGAAACTCTGTCTCAAACTTACACCCGTACAAAACTCTTTAAATGAATTGTCAAATGATGGTGTTAAGTTGTCCAAACATGAAATCAATGTTGGTTTTGTCAATAGTCTCCCGAGAAGTGGTTGAATTTCTCTCGTGGACTTAGGAATGCTAATCATATCCGCAATCTTGAACTTCCCGAAATTTATGGAAATTTTTCTATGAGGAAACCTCATCAATGACGATACCCCGACTTAAAGAAGTCTCAAGAAGTCAAGAAGTCCCCACCACCACTTCAACACCAATATCAACGCTTTTATTCTAACAATGTGGTTCAAGATTTTCAAGAAAATTCGGATGATGAGCCCGATGAGAAATCAAGTGAGGAGTACCTAAATGACCGAACACCGAATTTCAAGAAAGGGCACCCTTGCTAACTCTCAAGGTTTATAAAAGAAACAAAGTTTTTCAAATGCTAAAGCAAATGAGGACACCGAATGCTTTAAGTGTCACAAAAGGGTCATTTTGCAAAAGACTGCTTTTTCAAAACAATTTCGAACCCTCTTATAAACCATCGTGGTCAAATCGGTCCTCAATCTTTAGCAAATTTCAACCAAAAATCTATCGGCCTCATCAAAATCTTCAAAACAAATCAAAACAAAACTGTTGATTTTGAAGCTAAGTATAGGAAAGTCAAAGCTAAGCTTGCATTGCTAGAGGCCACCCTCGTAAACAACAAAAAGTGTTCAATGCATGCAGGTAAAACAAAGGCCTTGTTGTTTGAAACCTTCGATCGGATGAAGAGCCGCCTCATCCGATGATGAAATGGTGCATGTGAGTGCACTGATGGCCCTCTCAAAAGAAGACAAGCTAGTTGTTGGGAAAATCATGCCAGTAATGGAGAGTGGGTCAACATCACAATGAAGAAGGTAAATATTTTACTTTCTATGGATGATGACTTTGATTGGCACTCCTATATGAACTATATCAATGTTGACCTTAAGTTTGTAGAAGAGCAGCGATTAAATCTTTTTTCAAAATATAACAAGCTAAGTTTTGAACTAAACAAGTGTAGGGATGAACTGCTTCTTTTAAAACAAAATAAGCTTGAGGCCATCACTTTGCAAATTCAAAACACTGAATTAGTTAAAAGAAATCAAGCTCTTCAAGATGAACTTAAGAAAGAAAAGGATATCATTGCTAGTTGGACTGCTAAGAATCCAAGAGTCTTTGATGTTGTGGGAGCCCCCAACAGCAAAAAGAGAGTCATAGGTGAAGATCATCTCCTCGACTCTCACAACAAAGACCGCCTCCCAAACCATTTGTGTCTGTGGCATGATTACCAATGTGTTGACTATTCCCAAGCCCAATGATTGGATTGAACGGGTTAATCCCGATAGTAAGCTTCCAAATTTCGATTCGGAAGAATTCTAGAGCCCGAAAGTCAAGCTCTAAAGAGCATGCTTGACTCTCGATGTGCCCAGAGTACCGAACACATCTCCGAGTCTCAAGCGTAATCTCAAGCACCACTTCCACCCTCGAAACCTCTTCGTGGTGCCGCCCTAGCTCGAGCTTACTCCATTACAATTCAATCCACACTCACCAAAAGAAAGGTCTGAACTTGGTAGAACCATCCTAAAAGACCATCAAAACCAATTCAACAAGAATCTACCCCACCGAGACTTCCACATCCTCTCGTCCCCATCGAAGTCGACCAAATTCAAGAATGACTAAACTTGTGAGGAAGCTAACCGATAAGATGGAATCCATCAAAAGAGTTCTGAATCAATCAAGGAAACAAAGTCGCCTTCCTCTAGTTCCTCAAAGTCAAAAGCCACCACCAAAACCAAGCGTAAGTGTGATCTATGCCACTATACCACCATACCAATCGACAATCGTTATAGAATCCTTTTTGTATGATCTACAAAATGATGATCACGAACTTCGATCACTTACAATATGTAAGTTCTCTCAAGAAGCAAACTATACCAAAGTTGGTCATCAAGATGCTTCAACCTCCAAATCGCTCAAAAGTCTAGAGCAAAACCCTTTCCTCCTTGCCCACACCGTGGCTTTAATGATCATCATCCCGATGATCGCCTCATGAACACATGCCGTGAGATTTGCGAAATCCAACTCATGAGACATCTCAAGATGACAAAGGTCATCCAAGCAAGGAGAAGTTCCAAGCAACCCATAATCACTGAGTCATCATCAGTCTCCAAATGCAAAACATGTGGTAGCACAATGCACTCAACCACTGACCATGAGTCAATTGCCAAATTCAAACATACCTTTAGGCCCAAACCCACTAATATGTGGGTCAACAAGAGAAACTAATCCAGTTTACTATTTGTGCAGAGACACGCCAGGGAGCCTATTTGGCATCTAGATAGTGGATGTTCAAGAAGCATGACTGGTGTTAAGGAGTATCTGCACAAATATGTAAGGGAACCATGACCCAAAGTAGTATTTGGTGACAACTCATCATGTCCCACTGAAGGTTATGGTTCAGTTTACTATAATGGAACAGTTTTCTCTAGAATAGCTTATGTCAATGGTCTCAAATACAATCTCATCAGTGTCAGTCAACTATGTGATGCTAAGTACATTGTGCAATTCAATGACAAACAAGGCACCATTTTCAATGCCAACAAAGAAGTTGTGTTGATAGCTCCTAGAAGAGATGATGTTTATGTCTTAGACATGTCAACACTCTCTCAAGATGGAACTTGTCTCTTTGCCAAAGCCATCAAACTATCAACCGTCAGGCACAAGAGACTCTCACACTTAAATTTCAAAACATCAACAACTTGGCAAAACAAAACAAGGTCCTTGGCTTACCATCACCGGTTTTGCAAAAGATAAACCATGCTCACTGTGAGAAAGGCAAACACCAAAGAGCATCTTTCAAAACAAAACAAAATTTCTCAATCAAAGTCGTCTTCACCTCCCGTGATATGGATCTCTTTGGACCATCACCCTAGATCAATCCAAAGATGAGAAGTATACACTTGTCATTGTTGATGAGTTTTCAAGATACACTGGGTATACTTTCTTTCCAAAAGAGTCAGCAATTGATACTATAATGTCATTCATCGTGAACATTGAAAACCGTAATGACATTACAAGAAACAAATCGTAATGCATAATGGTACCGAGTTCGAAATGATGAGCTTGAGAATTTCGTGATGAAAAGGAATCTCCCAAAATTTTCATCTCCTTACACCCCCGAACAAAATGGGGTAGCCGAAAGGAAAAACAGAACTCTCATTGAGGTCGCTAAAACTATGTTAAATGGCTCACTTTATCAAAACATTTCGGATCAAGCAAATCAAAACAAATTGTTACACTCAAAACAGTCAATCATTGTCAAAAGACATAACAAAACCCCATATGAGATATTCAAAGGTAGACTTCGATATCGCCTACTTTCATGTGTTTGGATGTCCTGTGTTTATTCATAATCACAAGGATCATCTAGGCAAATTTGATGCTAAAGTCGATGATGGATACTTTCTAGGTTACTCACCGATCTCCAAAGCCTTCGTGGTATTTAACACAAGGAGACAACAAGTTGAGGAAACCTTTCATGTCACCTTTGATGAGAGTTCGAAAAGCATCAGTTCACCAACACCTCGGGAGGAAATAGGAATTGATAACTCATCAAGATATCCTCCCGATGAGTATAACACTAAAATCAATTCCTCATACCAAGTCGATGTCGACATCTCATATTATGTCTTGCCTCACAACCCGTCACAACCAACTATCGCTGAATTCATTGATAATCAATCGGTCCTCGCCGGGATAGGTAACATCGAACCAAATGTTCAGAACCCGTGATTCATGAAACCCAACTCGAACAAGACATCTCAACAGATGTTCTTAATGATTTTGTGGCTCCACCCCGAACTCACTCCCGAGTCTCCATTGACCTCTTCAAGCTCGCATCCTAGACCACAAAGTAAGTGGACAAAATCTCGTGACATTGAGCTTGTAAACATCATTGGTGAACCCACCAGGGCATGCTCACTAGAAGCATGGTCGCTAACTTAATCGCAGCTTCACCAATGAATGTCTATATGTCGATTTCCTATCGAAATAGAACCCAAGAGTGTCACCGAGGCTCTAAAACATCCAAGCCGGGTTCGTGCCATGCAAGAAGAACTTCAACAGCTTGATAAAAACAAGGTCATGACCTTGATCAAATGTCCTCGTGATGTCATTGTCATAGGAATGAAGTGGGTTTTCGTAAACAAAACCGATGAAAATGGCATCGCCATTAAAAACAAAGCCGACTTGTAGCCAAAGGTTACAACAACAAGAAGGCATTGACTATGATGAGACATTTGCTCTGTTGCAAGAATGGAAGCCATCAGATCTTCCTTGCATATGCTACCTACATGAACTTCAAAGTTTACCAAATGGATGTAAAAGTGCATTCCTAAATGGTGAACTCAAGGAAGATGTGTATGTTCAAGAACCTCCGGCTTTGAGAGTAGTGAATTCTGACTATGTCTCGCAAGCTTGATAAAGCCCTTTATGGACTAAAGCAAGCTCCCAAGGCATGGTATGAAACTCTCTCACCTTCCCGATTCAAAACAAGTTTGTCGAGGAAAGATAGACAACACATTGTTTATCTACAGGACAAAACAAGATGTGATACTAGGTCCAAGTATATGTTGATGACATCATCTTTGGCTCAACAAACTACACTTTTGCAAACAGCTTGAAAACCGATGACAAAGAAGTTTGAAATGAGCATGATGGGTGAACTCACATACTTCCTTGACTACAAATCGTGCAAATCGATAAAGGAATCTCCATCACCAAGAGAAATACACCGTAAATCTCTTGAAGAAATATGAGATATCCGATCGTGCCTCGTTGAAGACACCAATGGTCCCTCCTAACAACCTTGGACCCGATCTCACCGGCAAATCACCAATCAAACCCATTTCGTAGGGATTGTTGGCTCACCGATGTATCTTATCGCTTCTGCACTGCACATATAATTCTCGGCCTGCCTAATAGCAAGATATCACCCAATCCCAAAGAATCCCACCTCACCGCAGCCAAAAGAATACTCAGTACCAAGGGAACCCCAAACCTTGGACTCTATTATCCAAAGTGCTCGTGGTTTGATCTCAAAGGTTACTCGACTCGATTATGCTGGTTGCAACATGGACATAAAAGTACCTCGTGGTCCCACAATTTCTTGGAGGAAAACCGGTTTGTTGGAGTGCTAAAAGCAACAATCGGTGGCTATGTCTTCACCGTCGAGTATGTTGTCACAGGATGTTGTGCCAATGTTTTATGGATGAAAAGTCAACTCAATGACTATGACATCCATTACAAAATGGTACCCATCTTCGTGACAACACTAGTGCCATTGCAATCTCCAACAACCCCGTCCTTCATCAAAGAACCAAACACATTGATATCAGATATCACTTCATCAGGAACCACATAAAGAAAGGAGACATAGAACTTCACTTCATCCCTACTGAATATCAACTTGCTGATATCTTCACCAAACCCTTGGATGAACCTACCTTTAGGAGACTGAAATCGGAATTGGGAATGCTTGACATTGAAAATCAGCTATCTGAAAACCAATCTCAGTAAGTTTTCTCTGAAATGGCTCCTCCTCCCTGAACAAAACCCATAAACAATCCTCTCACTGAATGAGTAAGACTCATTCAGGGACCCCTGACTCTAGATATTGAGCATTGAATGAGTAACTAAATGCATCTAAGTATTAGTTACTTAAATGTCCTAGGTTGGAAGTCACACCAATTAAATATAGGAATATATGTCTTTGTATCTTACTGTCAGGGGTCCCTCATACTTACCTCATCCCACTTGGCATTAAATGCCTCCTCTCACATAAAATATCCTGTGGATATTTTATTACTGCAAAAGTGCACTTTACCGTACACCGCAATCGCTTCCTTGAAAACGGATTTTATCATGGTAGTGGAGTGGTGGCATTAAATGTGGAAATTCAAAACGTTTTAAAAAACCGCCTTTACAAATCCACATTTGTGCACAAACTACCCCTCTCATCACTCTATAAATACCCCTCACAAAATCCATAAAACATACACAAAGAATTTCTGCTAACAAAACTCTGTCAAAATCTCTTTCAAACCCAGAAATCTTTGTGTTCTTCAAATCTTTTTCTGAAAAATCTTCTTTGTAAACCTTTACAAAAGTTTTTCATCACAACTTGAGAGATTCAAAACCCTTTTAATTGTTCTTGTCAAGATATTTTTCTCAAAACCCTAAAACATTTTAATGGAAATGGCAAGAACACAATCTCTTCAGTTTGCATCACAGTGGGTAGGTGATCTTAGCAATGTTGAATTTAAAACAAATAATGTCATAGGCAATTTTGAATACCCTCAAACTGTCCCAGCCTATAAGGACATTATGAAATTTTTGTTTAACTGCCCACTGAAAATGGCCTTTGTTCAGTGTCCCTCAATTGTATACCAAAATCTCCTCAGGGAGTTTTGGGCTACTGCAGTGGCCTATGACCCGACACCCTCAACTAATGAGACAGACCTACGACCACTCAGGGAGTATCTCATTAAGTTCAGTCTGTTTAATGGGGAAAGATCAGTCACCCTGGATTACAAAACTTTTTGCACCTCAACAGGGTTAGACTACAATAAGGGAGTTTATGTCGCCCATCCTGAACCCTCCACAGTGAAGGATGGGTTAAAACAAATCGTTTTGGATCCAAAATTTTTGGACAAGACCCCAGTCACCAAAAGTTCATTTCCCGTGGCTTGGAGGATCCTATTCACTTTTGTGATTCAGGTCCTCGGCGGGAACCACTCATCCACTGAACAAGTTAATTCTATTCAGTTGATGATGGCATACTGTTTGATGAATGGGGTCAATGTCGACATTGGGGAGATCATTTACAGTGATCTCGTAACCAAGCTACTGAGCAAAACTAGGGCGAAATACGTTTCGTACCCTAGGTTTGTCTCATGTGCTTTACAAGTGTTACTGGGTTGCAATTATCCTCAGGAACAAAAATATTGTGCTTTACCTGGCATCCTGAGTCAATCTAATTTTCAAAAGGACCCATCCCTTGTCACTAATATTGAATTGACGGCCCATATGGTTGTCAGAACAACCGTAGGGACTCAATGTCTCCTAACCCCGCTCCTAAAAGAGAAAGGGAAGTCTCAGATCGACTAAGACCAAACCCAAGTCTCGTGGCCCCGAGGCTTCGTGAACACCGCCAAAAGGCAAAGAAGACCCAAGACCGATCCGACACCCACTGGAGCCCAATCATCATCCACCCGGTGACAACGGCGGACACCGATACATCACAATCAATGCCCTTGGTCCCAACTACTACTCCCAAGATCCGTAGGAAACATACAACCCACCGGTAGGGAGCGCTTCCACTTCGCCCAAAGATGACATTAGCAAATCACAACCTTTGTCCGAGGGCACACCGATTGATCCCAAAGACTCGTAGGAACTAAACAACCCGATGATAGGGATATAATCGCCATTGACTCCGCCAAAGGCACTGGAAATACCCACCGGTCTCTCGTGGGTCACAGGGGACAAAGACTCGAGGAAAGGAACAACCCGCCGATACGGAACCCACCACCAATCCCGACTCCAGAGAAGGCACTGGAAACACCCACCGTTGTCTCGAGGGGTCAACGGGGGACAAAGACTCGAGGATTATACCACCACGATACGGAACCCATCACCCCACCTTGTTAATCTATGGTCGATGTTGTTGAGATACTATTTTCTTTGATGAAGAACATGTCGAAAGTGAAGATGAAATTTATCGCCGGGAAGAAGTGGACGCCGATGTTCAATCGAACAAGAGCATCACCGATCCACAAGAGCCTAAAGAGTCACCATTCCACCGCAAGACAATGACTCGACTCTCTTCATCCAGTCTCGATGAATTCACCGGTTTGATAATATTCTTCCAATCACCGAAAGGCAACTAGTTATGTGGATCACCAAAGCTTCAAGAAAGATATATTCGGGGTCATCGACACCTCGTGGGATCAACATACCAAGTCGCCGCAAGCTATGCCGATCTAAAATCCGATGTGCTCACTTTCAATGCTAACACCGATGAGCACAAGGATATTATGTATGAACATCTTCATAGATTGGATGATAACTTGCTAAGTTTCTCAAACATCTTCGTGGTTGTGGAACAAAGATTGATGAAATCGTGACTCGGTCAAAGAAGACCCAACACTCAACTCAAAAGTGTTGGAGGCTACCGAGGCTTACTTGAAGAATTCCTCGCACCTCACCGAACTCGATCACTATGCTAAAGTCCGCCAATGTTCGTGGTCTTCAATCTTCGGTTCAATCTCTTCGTGCAACACTAGGCTCTTTGGATGCTCAGTGACCAATTTAGCTAAGGCTTCCTCATCAATGGCTTGGAATCTTGGGCCACGCATGACTGCCTTGGAACTTTCTCAAGCTAATCTGGAAACAAAGGTCACTGGTATTCAAAAGGATACATCTGATATCAAGGCTATGGTCACTGAAATCTACCAAGCCTTCAAAGGTCAAGCCACCCAAACTCCCCCAGTGACAGAGCCAACTCTTGCTCTCACTGAAGTTGCCGCAACAGTTGAGGGGGAAAAGACCACTGAAGAGACTTCCTCTCACACTGAGGGGGAGCCAACACCATCAGTCCCAACTGTACCAATTTCATCAATCCCACCCTTATCATCAACAACAACAACAATGGCTATGACAGTTACACCCATCACAACAACAACACCACCACTAGTAGCATCATCATCTTCCTCAGGCCAGGACAAAGGAAAAGGCATAATGCAAACTCCTGAGCCTGAGAAGATTCCCTACAAGATCGGCGACACTGAATACCTGCTCACACCACAACAGCTAAGTGCCTATCTTGCAAAAGAAGAAAGGAAACAGAAACTAGCTGAGGAGGAAAGGAAGAGCAAAGAAGCACTGATAAAAGTTGTCGCTGAAGAAGCTGAGAACTTGGGAATTGATCCAAAGAAGCTTCAGAAGGGTCAGGCAGGACAAAAGTTTAAGGATGCTCAGGCTGCTAAGATGGCTGAAATGAGAAAACAGTTGGAAGAAAAGAACAAGAAATCTGCAGCCATCAGAAAGCAAGAATTGATCATTACAACTGGACAATGACAAGCGTAAGGTCGCTGAGAAGATCATCGATGTCGAATCATCCCCAAGTCTAAACCACGGCAATGAACGCTCTACTGGGGGATGATAAAGACACTTCGAGGTTCATGATCCCTAAAATTCACCGACTTTGGGATCACCGAACTCGATGAACTTGGTCCATTAATTGAAAAGAAGCGTAATCGCGTGGTTAAGGAGCCGATGAAGATGCTCAAGAAAAGGTATGAAAGATCGAGGGATGCACCAAGACAACTGGGATTCACCGCCTTAATCGCACCACAAGGATCTCAACCTCGGTCATCACAGGGCAAAATAAAGAGGGTTGAGTTCCACCGAGATCAAAGTGCTCGGACTCAATGCAACAGGAGCCGCTCAAGGTGTAAAGTTCGTGAACTGTCGGTGATTGAAAAGCCTAAAGAGGGCTATTTTTCATTGATGTCTATGGAAACCCAGCGATTCCAAAGGTGGAGTGATATTGATCAAGCAGGAGTGGCTACAATGCTGAGCTACATACCAGTGGCCTCTCAAATTCAGACTCCTGCAAATGTCAAGTTCTGTGCTGACTTAAACGCCAAGATAAGAGAGCATCCTGACAGGGAAACACTCATCACCAAGAAAGTCAAGCTTGAAGCACTGGGAATCCATCTGGACTGACATCATTTTGTTTTATCTTTTGTACTAGTGATAGGAACCATGTAATGTGATGAATAAAAGATGTATGTTTTGATAAAATACTCAGTGTTCCTTATTGTATTCATTAGTACATTCAGTGTAAGAAGAAGCCTATTGCTCACTTACACTGATCAAACACTTAGGCTATTTGTATATCCAAATAGGGGGAGACTGTTGGGTTCAGTAAATACCCAAACCCCTTAATCTAGGATTTGAATAGAAAATATCCCAAGTGTTTAGTCCGTTAAACACTAACAGGTCACTGAGTGCATAGTCTCTCGAGAGCCATCTTCGGATACTCAAGAAGAGGCAAAGAAGAAGTCTCCACACTCAAGAAGGCGGAACTTAAAGGGTGAAGACCGAGTCAAGAAGAAGATGGTGGATTCAAGTGAGTGATGACAATAGCTCACCGAATCCCTAAGACTCTCTCCAACTACTTACATCAAGACAAATGAAGTAGAAGATCAAGGATATGAAGATCAAGAATGAGCGGATAAGGCGGGATAAGTTTGAATCGATAAGACGAAGTCCTTATCAACCAAAGTCAACTTTCCCGAATGGCAAACGATCGTGCTCAGTGTCATCACTGACCTTTGGAAAGCAATCTTGTCTCTTACCTAAAATAGTCTTTGTAAACAGAGACAAAATACATCAGTATTTTGTCTTCTGTATGATGTCAGTTTGTCACTTAGGAAAGAGTTAAAACTCATACTTGTATAAATAGCATAAGAGATGGAGTGAAAGATTAAGCTTGTGAATTGTAAAAACACACACACACGCAAGCCATCTTTCACTCCTCCAAATACAACTTAATCCCTGAGATAGCTCAGTGGGTACTTGTAGTTGTGCTCAGACTTAGCCTGAGCTTAGAGAGGAGTCACCAACCTTTGTCATTTCAATCCCAAGTACTATTCCGCAAGTACTTGGGTAATGTATTCTTGTTTTGATTTATATCTAATAAAGAATATTATGTTGAAAATTAATGAGTGTGTTTTACTTATATCTTTTCACCATAGATTCACTATTAACTTGTTTTATATACTTAATTGCTTTTTAAGATAGTGAATAGGAAATGATATAGAGATTATCCGGTGATTATAAATAGTTAGTTATGAATTTGAAACTTATTCAACAACTATCTTCATGTATGTTAAGGTCTATTGATGATACAAATTATAAATCCGTCACCCATATGGGTTTGTTGATCGAACAAAATATGAATGTTTGGCTTTGCAAGGTCATTGATTTTTCAAAAAGTCTTTGTTGTTGTTAATATGTTTCGTTGGCGTTATCATTGCTATTCACAATTACATTTATAATCCTTTATCATGTTATAATGGACACTGTACATTGCAAGTAGTTTAATGATTTACATCCTTACCGAAAATTGTCATACATGTGTCATTATATAAAGTTAGTTTTTTATAAATAAATTATTAGCGATGAACAAAATAGATTAATATTGATACTAGAATATTTAGTGTTTAGTAACTTATTGATCATGTCTTTGTATTAGTTTGTATTAAACTAGTGGTATAATTGTTTAAAGTCTAACTTTGTATTAGTTAATTTAACCACTTGGTTTTAAAAGTTGATTCTTGTAAACTCATAAAGCTAAAAAATGTTAAACCCATCTGGTACAATCAAATGATGAAGGTTGTGATTTTTTGTGTATAGAAAGTCAAACCAACTTTAGGATTCGTCTTCTTTATTCTTGTTACAAAAGGTTTATAGTGTGAAGAGCCTATATAAAAAGTGAGAAAAGAAAGTATTGTGCATAAATAAGTGAAAGACGGATTTGAAAAACTAAATTTTCGTGGGTGGGTTTGTTGCTTGCTCCGGGTTTCATTGTTTCAAATAGTTTTTTTGTCTGCTTTGTTGGAGTAGGGTATGTGCATATGTGTTATTGAGAGTGCACATGTATTTTTATATTTATTAGTGCATGTATTGTGCATATATGTTTTTAGGTGTGATATAAATATATCTTGTGTTTAATTATGATTTGAAGGTGCACTTGTGTTTTGTGCATGTGTGTTTTAAGTTTAGTATAAATTTGATAGAAAAAAGTACTCGTATGTTTGGTATTATGTTTTACATTGTGCTTATGTGTTTACTAGTTGCTTATAATAAAACATATGTTTATGTCATTTATATGATATAGATAATGATTGTCTATTTTTGTTATGTTAGTTGGTATGAGTGAAAATTTCATTTCCTAGTTGTTTAGATATTGTGAATATGTGTTATGCTAATTTCTATGATTAAAAATTTGTTTACATCATTTGATATAGATTCATTTTTGTTGCATTTGCTCTTGAATATGTGTTAGTCAAATAATGCACATGTTTTTACGTCATGAACATGAGAATTTGAAACAAATTCACATGTATTTACGTAATGAAAATGATGAATTGACAACGAATGCACATGTGTTTAAGTCACTGAATTTTTTGTATATAGGCAAATTTTCAGGTTTATATTTATGTTTTTATTTGTTCTTGATTATATACTAAACTATTAATATTGGATGCAAATTTTCAGGTTTATCGTGAAGGTGAAGAATACAAATGCACTTGTATAAGATGAATTATATAATAGAAGTTTTCTCTTAGTCTATTTTATAATTTATGTCACATGTCGAATGATAATTGATGGTGGCAGGTTACTTGACGTGTGGCTATTGGCACATAATTGTATGAGTTAAGATGAGTGAGACGATAAAAACACATGTGCACAAAGATTAAAAACACATGTGTAGATTTCATGGGTTCTTGAACCAGGCGAGAAATACATGCGCACGCCTAAAAGATGACCAAATGTTAAACATCTTGTATTATGGACATGTGTAGCTTCATATATTTGTAATAAAACATATTTATGTAATATTTTATAATAAAGTTTTGTTGTTTGTATCAAAATTGCATAAATCTATTAATAAAGTGTTGTTGTTTTTATACAAAACACGTATGCACAAACGAAAAATACAATTGTCACAAATGCAAAACACATGTGCACGTAATGTGTTTTAAAACAGGTATAATGCAAAAAATGTAAAAAAAAAATCCAAGAATTCAGGTAACTAAAAAAACGGTTTTAGTAAAAAAAAAATCAAAAATAAAATAAAATAAAAGTATTTTTACCATTATACCCTTTTAAATTATATAATCAAAATTTAATATCCAAAAAATCGATTGGTTGATCTTTGGTTACCATGATTTACATAATTTATTTGGTTCGAAAATAACCTCACCACATATATATATATATATATATATATATATATATATATATATATATATATATATATATATATATATATATATATATATATATATATATATATAATAGTAAGGATCCAATGAGAAGTAAATTAAAATAAGGTGGTGGTAGTACCAAAACCACGCGTTTGAGATCTGACACTTGCATTAGATCGTTTCTATTCATATAGATGCAACATCTTGAGTTTGAAAGTTAATTTGATGTATAGATGGTGCAAATTGATTTTCGTGATTTCGACGCGTGCGGAGGAACAAAAATAAGAGAAATCATGAAATGCAACTAATATAATGATATGCATCCGATTAAAAGCTAGAAAAGCACACTATGATGCGTTATAATGCATCTAAGATTATAGGGATCATCTAATTTAGGTCGGTCGTCTCGGATTTGGTTATAGTTCTTCTTATTCCTTTTATTTTAAGTAATCTTCTTATTTGATCATAACTATATATATATATATATGTATATATATATATATATATATATATATATATATATATATATATATATATATATATATATATATATATATATATATATATATATATATATATATATATATATATATATATATATATATATATATATATATGTATATAGAGTTAGGATCAATAGAAGAAAAATTAAAATAAGAATGATAAGAAGAAGCTAAATCATTCATTTTAGATCATATCCCTTTAAAATTCTCCTCCTATTTGAAATGTGTGGTAGAAATCATTCTTATGTCTTCTCATTTTGGTTTTTTTCTTACTGGATCTCTTCCTACACATATATATATATATATATATATATATATATATATATATATATATATATATATATATATATATATATATATATATATATATATATAATATATAATATTAAAAGAGAAAAGACCGTGGCTAACTCAAAATGGAAAATTTACATCCACTCAATACTTGTTTGGCCTACTTTTGTCAGAAATACTATGGAAATTAATCAGGAAACCTACCATGTGCAACCGGATTCAATATTCATTCCACGATTTCAAGTTTCATTTTCAAAATACAAACCAAACAACAATTAATGGGAGTCAACCCAATCCTTGATTGTGACACCCTCGTACCAAATGCACCCTTATTTTGAAATTGGTGTCAAGTAGATGTTTTATAAATAAGAAATATGTAAATGATTTGAGAACCTAATGAGAAGCACTAATTAACATTGGAAGTTGTAAAGATAATAGTTTTATTTTCAAGGATAATCACTGCAATAATATTTTTGTTTTTATTTGTTAAATAATCATATTGAATGGTTTAGGTAATTAAAAAAATAATGATAATTAGAATACAACATATACAAATGTGTTAAAAAGTAAAAAGACTTTTTGCTACCAACAATTAATCTAACAAAAATTAAACCCAAAAGCTCGTGCGTGTACGGAGATCTAAAACTAGTTTATTTAAAAGGTACAAATCTAAAACGATTTCTCATAATCCGTATCAAAAATTACTTTTTTAAAAACTAGTTTATTTAAACTTAATTTTTAATTTGTTATTTGCCTTGCTTGATATACTATAACAATCTTATACTTTGAATTATAAGCTTGTTGCGACTCAAATATGAAAAATAAGCAAATACACAAGCTTATAAAATATATATTATACCAAACAAACACGTAATATGATCATGGTTTTTAAAATTGAATCGGTACTTAAAACAATTATCGTTTTTTTTATCCAACCCAGTTTAACCAACTAGTCAAACAAGTCGATCCGGTCCGTGTTTCCAAAACACTCATCACAACCTTAAACTCCTAATCTAGAAACTTCCCCAACAACATAATTATCCAAAATAACATAAACTTGGTTAACACATGATTAAAGAAGAAAACCAATCTTATGTACTTGCACACTTATGTCCCAAGACTTGAATGTTGGCTCACACATATTGACCTTTTATTGCCCTTTTATTTATTCTTTCCAATAAATACTAATAAAACAACAACAATAATAATAATAAATCAATTTGCAACTCATCCCTATCTATCTCCAAAAACAATCTCAATAAACATAAAACACATACATACATCGTTTATTCTCATCTCATATTTGGTTTCATACTATTTTCTTGTTTTTATTATATTAGGGTTTTGTTTTAATTCATAAAAAGAAAGAATATGGGTGTAGAAGGTGAGTCAACTCAACAACAACAACAAGCGAGCGTGGTGGAAGGTGGTGAGACGATTAACCTTAATATCAGATGTTCGAACGGGAACAAGTTTTCGGTTAGATCGAGTGTCGGATCAACCGTTGTCGAATTTAAGGATTTATTGGCTCAAAACTGCGATGTTCCTGCTAATCAGCAACGTTTGATTTATAAAGGCAGAATCTTGAAGGATGATCAAACCCTTGATAGTTATGGTATATATAATTATCATTTTTTATTATTAATTTGTTTGATGTTTTTGATGATTGATTAATATGTTGTTTTTGTGGTTTGTGGAGTTGTACATTGTTAAGTAATGAAAAGTAGGAAGCTAGATCTCATAACTAGTGACGGGTTATTTGTTTGTAACGATTGTAACAATATGATTGTAGTTGTAATCATTGTTCTAGTATTTCTTTTTGCCCCAAGTATGAGCATTGTTATTAGAGCGTGTAATTATTGTTTTAGCTGGAATGCACAAATTAGCTAAACTTAGTTTGAGAGGTTTTACTTGTTAGTTGGGTTCTCGAGGTTAATGTCTATAGGCGTGATGGTGCAGATTTATTTGAGTCATAGGTAGTATCTAAACTCGCTTTATATGAAGAGTTAAAAGTTAAGTGTCGAGGACTGAAGGACCTTCATAAAGTAGAAGAGATTTGTGTTCAAGTTTTGTTCGTTGCAAATTTAAATACAAGTTATCTTGGTTACATCTGAAAATAATTCTTGCTATCACGAATTTAATGTTACTTCTATATGGTTTTAGTTATTGTTAGCTAAGTGGTTGTTACATATTAATGGGAAGTATGTTAGGCACATATTTTAACTAGTAATAATTCCCGACATTTCCATGGTAGTTCTCCAATCTTTAGACAATACAAGCCTTCCTAATCAATCCCGATCCAATGCGAATTCCTAATAAGTTTTTTTATGATCATAATTTTCTTTCTTTCTTTCAGTATAATATCACTAATTGCATTTTAGGTTTGACGTTACCTTAATTCTTTACTATCATGTAGGCTTGCAGGCAGACCACACAATTCACATGGTGCGTGGTTCTGCTCCATCACCAAGTACTGCTGCTCCTGCTGCTGGAAATGCTAATACTACCCCACCTGTTACTCAAGGTGCTGGTGCTAATGAGGGGCTCGGGTTAGGAGGTGCTGGAGCTGGTGCACCGCTATTTCCTGGGCTTGGTTTGGGTGGACTTGGTTCGGGTGGACAAAACTTATTTGGGGCTGGACTTCCTGAATTTGAACAAGTCCAACAACAACTAACTCAGAATCCCAATATGATGAGAGACATGATGAACATGCCAGCTATTCAAAACATAATGAATAACCCAGAGATCATGCGTAGCATGATCATGAGCAACCCTCAAATGCGTGACATCATTGACCGTAATCCCGAACTTGCTCATGTTCTTAACGACCCTGCAATTCTTAGGCAAACACTGGAAGCAGCCCGGAACCCTGAGCTTATGCGTGAGATGATGAGGAACACTGATAGGGCTATGAGTAATATTGAATCGTCTCCTGAGGGTTTTAACATGCTTAGACGTATGTATGAAAATGTTCAAGAACCGTTTCTAAATGCTACAACAACAGGTGGAGGGGCTGGTAATGACGCTGGGTCTAACCCGTTTGCTGCTTTACTCGGTAATCAGGGTGCAGCTACTCAAACACCTTCAGCAACCGGCACTGAAGCAACTCCAGGATCTGCAGCTCCTAACTCTAACCCACTTCCTAACCCGTGGGGTGCTGCTGCAGGTAAAGATGTTAGAGCATGTTTGGTTCGCAGAACTTAATTGGTTTTTATTGATTAATACTCTTTTATGGTTTCCCTAGTTTTTTACCGCTTTTGCTTTGATTGGTTACCAATTAAGCTTTGATTTTGTTACTACTTGCCCTCACAAAGTCACAAGTTTTACCAAATTTATATAATAGTTTTTTTAAGAACATGGGTTTTATTTTTTTATTTTCTTACACGTATTTCTTTGCGTAGATTTTCTAATGTAGAACAAAAAAGTATCTACTAATAACTCAAAAAGTGTAATTCTGTCATATATCATTATTTACTATTTAGGTACCAATTCCTTCAATATATTTTTAGTTATTAAACAGATTAAACTATAAGGAAGGGAATTGAATTAAATTTCATATCTTGTAAACCAAACACGTGAAATATTCCAATATCTTACACGTACTTCAATTTTTTTCCCCCCAAAACATTTAATGAACCTAGCGCTCTATATATTATTATTCTTATTCTTATTTGCTGAATAAATGTGAATATTATTAGGTGGTGGTCAGACAAATGCTGGTACAAGAGCACCAAATGTTTCTGGGCTAGGTGGTCTTGGTTTACCAGGGTTAGATCGCCCGGCTGAAGGCATGCCAGACATGAGTCAGCTAATGCAAAATCCAGCTATCTCCCAGATGATGCAAAGCTTGCTTTCTAATCCCCAGTATATGGAGCAGGTATGCTAATAATCTTGCACTATCTTTAAATTAATGTCACTGGTTTCACTCCATTATTAATGCTTTCAAGTAATATGAAATTGTAGATTATTGGCCAAAACCCACAACTACGCAGTATGTTCGATTCTAACCCTCAGTTAAGGGAGATGATGCAAAATCCTGAAGTACTTCGTCAACTAACTTCTCCTCAGATGATGCAGGTATACACAAGTTGTGGAGTGTTGTATTTGTTATCGGTACTGCATTTAATGTTAACCTCTTATCATTTTTTATAAATTTTCTGCAGCAAATGATGTCCTTACGACAACTTCTACCCCAGGCTAACCAGCAATCTCCTTTGTAAGTGGAACTTAATTGTTTAGCTAGCTGTTAAATTTGGTTAATGTGTTAAATCATTTTGTTTGAGCATCACTTTTATGTTTCAGGGATCCTACCCAGCCTGGCGCTACTGCAGGTACAAACCTTCCATTGTCGATATATTATCAGTGTCCTGTTTTATTGTTTTTTATTAATATTGTGTTGCGTTGGAAATCTGCAGGAGCACAAAACAATATGGGGTTAGACATGTTGATGAATATGTTTGGCGGACTTGGAGCTGGTGGTATGGCTGCTCCAAATGTGCCGGATGGTAATACTTAACTATACATCCTAATATATCCGAAATATGCTATAGCAAGAAACTTGCTATTATCTTGTTGTCAAGAAGTTACGTGCAATTCTATGATTAAGGTTAGCTATAGCAAAATGGGCACTAGTTCGGTAACGGGTCAAAATGGTAATTTTGTTACACATGACAGCGGGTCAGGTTTATCTGAAACACTTGTCTGGTTAATGAATTTTCATAAATAGAAAGTATGTCAAAGATGAGTTTACAACAATAATACAGTTATTGATGAAAAATTGATTTAAGATGTTGATGCATAAAATTATACTTTGGACCATGATAGCTAGTGCTTGGTTTGCATAACCACTATGGGTATGGCGTTGATAGCATGGTGGAATGGCAGTGAGTTGTTTGGTTTATGATTTGGGTTTGGGTATCGTTTCCTGAACTGATGTAACACTCTTTGTCATCAGACAAAAGCATAAAGTTTATTTGAACAATTTCTTCTTACTCAGATGTATCACTCTTAGTGAAGTTTTACTTTTTTCCTTTCTTTTCACTTGATAATGCACTTGAAATAGAACCACATCTGTATATTATGTATCGCAGTAATGCATGCATCTGCTGTTCTGTTATGTTATGCAAACTATACTATAGTTTAAGACAATCCTGCCCCACTTGATGCACACACAACTATACGATCCATTGGCCTAATCTTTCTTGATGCACACATCACAGTAATTCACATTTGGCACCAACGTCTAAGAGATTACTAGCAACAACGGATTAGAAATGTATAAGAACTTTTGACGGTTCAACACTCATGTAGTCGTGTTCCAACAAAAGGGTAAGGATTTTGGTCCCTGATCTAAATTCATGTAGAACAGAACAATATCAAAGTCGGTTACAAAAATGTAGCAACATACGATGAAGTAAATATTATGTTACATAACAGTGTTCGAAAACCCAAAGTCCCGAAATTGTTTTTTGTAGTGTATATAGAAGAAACCCAAATCAATATATAGTGTAGAGTATGTTTGAAAAAAAAAAAAAAAAGCATAGTCGAGGTGTGGAGAAAAAGCAGAACTGCAGTTTCTGTAGAAAAGAGGAGAAATGCAAAGGATTTTGAGGATGTCAAGTTCTTGGGTTCCGTTACTATATTCTAAACAGGGTTCTTCATAACCAAACATCCTTTCATGGGAATGATACTCATTCCTTGTCCCCAATTACCAAAGAGTCCCTTAGACCCGTCTGACCCTTTCTTTTATTTTTATTTGAGTGTGTTTTTTTATGTATGTATCTGACTAGTAATTTTCTTTTATTTTTATATGTACACTTCTTTTAGGGATGACATTTTTTTTCTGCTTTTAAGCAAAATTTGTTGCCAAGTGTTTCCGGTTTTTTGCGTATTAGTTTTAGTTATGTGTTTTTGTGAGAGGATGCTTATATGTTGCCTAACAAAGTTATGTAATTCACATTGGATGTTACATCATTATTCATGTTTTTTTTTATCTTATTTTTCTGCTTGTAGTGCCACCAGAACAACTTTATGCGACACAACTATCACAACTTCAAGAGATGGGGTTCTTTGATACCCAAGAGAACATCAGGGCTCTACGTGCAAGTGGGGGCAACGTTCATGCCGCTGTGGAGAGACTTTTAGGAAACTTTGGTCTTGGTCCTTGATTTGGTCTTATTTTGGTCTGTTAAATTTAAGACAACCGAGCTTGTAATATCAGTCGGTTTCTTAAAAAAGAAGTATTCTTTGTAGACAAAGGGAGGCATATGTGGATTTTCTTTTGCGGGGGTTTGAGTGTGTGAATAATGAACTTAGAATACAATTGTTGCACTACCAGCCTCCCCTTAAGTAAACCTTTTGTTGTTTTTTCTGTACAAACAAATTTCATAGTTAATTGCTGTTTTATCATGTTCCTGTTCAATCTAAGTAGTATGTGTGTGCGCGTGTACCAATTAAGTATAAAGTGACGTGCATCTTTAAAATGATCGACTTGCAAGATCTATCTTTGTACAAGGAATACTGTTACTTGTTGCTTATCGTTGTGCGCTATCGGTTGATTCAAAAAATTCTGCTGTGCCATTGTTCATGGATATTGTATTACCACTTCATTTTTTAATTAACAGTGTCGATATGTGTTAATACAAATATCATCATTAAACGTTATTTATATTTTATGATCTTTACCTAAGTTTTGTTAATGACAAAAGTAAATTTAATTTTTATAAAGCTTAAAGCTTGTCATTTTTAATAGATATTAAAACAAGCTTTTCAAATAATATCTTCATCACTCAAGCATTTACATTTTGATTAATCATATTTTGATATGACTCTAAACCATAATGTATGTTAGTATTTTTAGTTCAAGAATGTTTTGGTTTCTTAAAACAAAACATTACATATGTATTTACATTTTAACATATTTCTAAAAATAGAAAAACAAACACATGACATCATGTAGTGCATCATTGAAATCCTTAGAAGATTTCACTAGATACTTTGTGTAGATTTAGACTCTACATATCTTACACAATCTTGGATAGATATGGTTGACTTTGGTAAGATTTTGGTGATCTTGTTTGTCGGACCCGTGGCACAAAATTAACACAGACGGAACCCTTTTGAGGGATCCGTGGTCCGTGGTGCTGCTTGAGCATTTTGGCTATAAATAGCAAAGCCAAACCAAGTTTTTTTCATCCCTTTCTATCATATTCTCATACATTCCTTCTCTCTAACATTTCTAACTCAGTTTCATATCATATTAGTGATCTCTTTTGTAGCAAAGAAGATCAAGGCATATTCAAGCTTCAACAAGTTGTTGGAAGTCTTGTTTGTTTGTTGTTGTATGATCTTGTGTTGATTCATACATCATTGTTGTACCAAACCATCATAATCTTGTGAGTGTGAGTGGTTAGTATTTTAGTCCTTAAAATACATTGTGTGTGGGAGTGGTTGTACCCTTGAAAAGAACTCGGCATCTAGCTTAGTGTCGGAAATAGTGTGTAAGCGAAGTGTAAAGGTTTCTCCACCGGTGAAAGGAGCTTGTAGACTAGTGAAGTTAAACTCTCGAGCGTGAGACTCGAGGAGTGAAGTAGGGCAAGGAAAAAGAGTCCTTTTAGACCGAACCACTATAAACAACTTGTCGTGGTTTGATTGTTTCTTTCCTTATCTACTCTTTATATAGTGTTTGTATATTGATTATCATTCACTAACATATCTAACATCAATATCAATTGTACTTTCAATAAGTTTCAAAACAAAGTTTTTAATCGGTAAACTATTCAACCCCCCTTCTAGTTTTCCACAATTGGTACCAGAGCCTCGTTGCTCAAGAATTTCTAAAATATATTGTATTTTATAAACTTGAAACGATCCATGGATTCCAAAAACTTTAAAGAAGGGCAATCTATGCAAAGACCACCACTCTTTGAAACCAATGGATTTATCTATTGGAAAAACCGTTTTGAAACATATGTAAAATCAAAAGATATAGATATTTGGTTTTTATAGTTAAAGGAAACTTTAGTTCTACAAAAAAAGATATTTTTGTTGATGATCAAAAGAAATTAATAGCTAAAAATAATGAAGCTAAAATGATGCGTGATAATGCTTTGCCTAGAAAAGAATATGAAAGAATTTTTATGTGTGAAACCGCTAAAGACATTTGGGTATCTTTGATTATTACACATCAAGGAAATTCACAAGTCAATGATAACAAAATTGATCTTCTTGTTCAACAATATGAACAATTTGTTATCTCTGAAGATGAAACCATTGATTGTGGCTTTGCTCGCTTTAATACTATTATTACATCTCTTAAAGCACTTGATGAATCTTTTCGTAGTAAGAACTTTGTCGAAATTTCTTAGAGCACTCCATCCAAAGTGGAGAGCTAAAGTGACGGCTATTGAGGAATCAAAGATCTCTCAAAATGACACTAGACGAGCTAATCGGAAACCTCAAAGTACACGAAATGGTGATGGAGAAAGATTCGGAAATCATCAAAGGAAAAGAGAAAAATCAAATCCGTTGCTCTAAAAGCAAGAACGGAATCAAGTGATGATGACGAATCTTGCTCCGGTAGTGAAGATGAGGAGTATGCCATGGCCGTTAGAGATTTCAAAAAGTTCTTTAGAAGAAGAGGAAAGTTTGTAAGACAACCTCGAGAAGAAAAGAAGCCATTCCGAAAAGATCGGGATGACAAAAAGGGTAAAGGTGAAAGAAAGTGTTTTAGATGCGGTGATGCAAGTCATCTAATAGGAGATTGTCCCAAGCCACCTAAAAGCAAAACTCAACGAGCTTTTGTAAGTGGTGCTTGGAGTGATAGTGAGGATGATGAAGAATCAAGCAAGGATGAGATCGCCCTAATGGCACATGAATCAAACGAGGTATGCTTGAAAGTTGGATTGGAACCATAATGAGTGGATAAAAGATAGTGGATGCTCATGACACGATGACGGGCAACAAAAGCCTCTTCTCAACATACCAAGAGTATGATCGGAGGTAATGTCACTTTTGGTAGCAATCTCAAAAGCAAAATCATTGGCAAAGGTGTCGATCGCTCATAACTCCTAATTATTGAAAATGTTGCTCATGTCGATAGGTTAGGATTTAATCTACTTAGTATTAGCCAATTATGTGATAAAAAGTATAAAGTACTATTTGAAGAAAATGGTAGTAAAATACTAAAAGATGGTATCACCATAGCTAAAGGAGTTAGGAAAAATAACATATATCGTCATGAAAATAGATAAAACATCTAATGACAAACTTTGTCTAACAACATTAGATGATAGCTCAACTCTTTGGCATAGACGCTTAGGTCACGCTAATATGAGACTTATCCAAAACCTATCTTCAAAAGAGCTAGTTAGGAATTTACCAAAACTTAAATATGACCAACATTTTTGCGACGCTTGCAAAATTGGTAAACAAACCCATAGTAGTCATAAGGCTAAAAACATGGTGTCCACATCTAAGTGTCTAGAACTTTTGCATATGGACTTGTTTGGTCCATCCGCTATAAGAAGCTATGGAGGCAACTTATACACTTTGGTCATAGTAGATGATTACTCAAGGTTTACTTGGACGTTGTTTTTGAAAACTAAAAATGAAGCTTTTGATAAATTTGAAATTCTTAGCAAGAAAATTCAAAATCAACTAGGTGTTAACATTGTGTCGATCCGAACGGATCATGGTCGTGAATTTGACAATGAAACACAATTTGGAAACTTTTGTGATACAAATGGTATAACACACAACTTCTCGGCTCCTCGAACACCTCAATCAAATGGAGTTGTAGAACGTAAAAATAGAACCATTCAAGAAATGAGTAGAACAATGCTTAATGAACAAAACATTCCTCAAAAGTTTTGGTGTAACGCCGTTGACACTTCTACATATATTTTAAATAGAGTCTTAATACGTCATTTCTTAAACAAAACACCATATGAACTATATAAAGGTAAAAAGCCAACTTTAGGATATTTTAGAGTGTTTGGATGTAAATGTTTCATTCTTAATACTAAAGACTATCTCACCAAGTTTGACCCAAAGTCTTATGAAGGTGTATTTCTTGGTTACTCACAAACTAGTAAAGCTTACATTGTCTTAAACAAAGAAACAATGAGAGTCGAGGAATCGTTGAACATAACATTCGACGAAAGTCCACCTCCCTCTAAGACATCACCTTTGGTAGATGATGACTTAGTTGAAAGTCAACTTGTAGAAAGTCAAGAAATAATTGAAAATGACAAGGAAGATGAACCATTAAATAATGAAATTATAAACATCAAAGAATCCAAAAGTCATCCTTTAGAAAAGGTCATAGGACAACTAAATCAAAGAACGTTAAGATCACAAGCCCAAAATCAAAGTAATCATTTTTGCTTTGTATCTACCATTGAACCGAAAAACATAAATGAAGCAATAAAAGATGAATCTTGGGTAATTGCTATGCAAGAAGAGTTAAACCAATTCGTTAGAAATGATGTTTGGAAGTTAGTTCCAAAACCTAAAGATCAAACTATAATTGGAGCGAAATGGGTTTTTCAAATAAAATGGATGAAAATGGTGTAGTGTCTAGAAACAAAGCTAGGCTTGTCGCACAAGGTTATAATCAACAAGAGGGATTGATTATGATGAAACTTATGCACCGGTAGCTAGGCTCGAGTCTATTAGAATCTTACTTGCATATGCATGTGCTTATGACTTTAAATTATTTCAAATGGATGTTAAGAGTGCATTTCTTAATGGGTTTATTAACGAAGAAGTATATGTTGCTCAACCTCCCGGTTTACCGACTTTGAGAAACCACATCATGTCTTCAAACTCAAGAAGGCATTATACGGTCTTAAGCAAGCACCAAAAGCTTGGTACGATAGACTTAAGACTTTTCTTGTTGAAAACAAATACACCATGGGATTAGTAGATAATACTCTTTTACCAAGAAAAGGAATCACACATTATCATTGTTCAAATATCGTTGATGACATCATATTCGGATCAACTTGTCAAGAGCTATGTGATGATTTCTCTAAAATCATGCACGATGAGTTTGAGATGAGTATGATGGGTGAGTTAAACTTCTTTCTAGGACTTCAAATTAAACAACTAGAAGATGGCATATTCTTTAACCAATCTAAATACATAAAAGATATGCTTAAGAAATTTGGTCTTGAAGACTCAAAACCAACTAAGACACCCATGTCTTCGGACACTAAACTTACCAAGGATGAGGAAGGTGAATCGGTAGATAACACTAAATATAGAGGAATGATTGGTAGCCTACTCTATCTCACGGCTAGTAGACCCGACATTATGTTTAGTGTTTGTCTATGCGCTCGCTTTCAAGAAAATCCCAAGGTATCACACTTAGAAGCCTTGAAAAGGATATTTAGATACATTAAGGGAACGACATGTTTAGGATTATGGTATCCCAAAGGAACGGGTGTAGAAACTATAGTGTATGCCGACTCGGACCATGCCGGTGACTATGTCGATAGAAAAAGTACAAGTGGTATTTGCACTTTTGTCGGACATTGTCTCACCTCATGGTTTGCTAAGAAACAAACGGCTCTAGCTATCTCAACTACTGAAGCCGAATACGTCTCAGCCGGAAAAGCATGTCAACAAGCTCTTTGGATGAAGCAAGCTCTCGTGGATTACGAAATTCATCTCAACGATATCGTTATATTTTGCGACAACAAAGGAGCTATTGATCTCAGCAAAAATCCCGTCCAACATGCTCGTACGAAGCATATTGAAATCCGTCATCACTTTCTTCGCGACAATGTTCAAAAAGGAAACATCTCAATTGAGAAAGTATCCTCCGAAGACAACATTGCCGACATTCTAACTAAGCCTCTCAAACGAGAACCATTTAATCTTCTTAGACTTGGTTTAGGGCTAATGGAACCAAACATGTAGTTAAAACATAGTCTAAACCTTAGAACAAACAAAACAAAACAAATTAGTTTAATTCTGCTACTGTTCCCACGGCACCAAACGACAACAAAGACGGAACCAATTTTTTGGTGTCGTCTGGTCCGTGGTGACAACAGTAGCAAAAATACTACCTACAAAACATCTTCTTCCTCACAACCCACTTTACCAAAACGTTTCAACATCATACCTAGCTGATTGTTGACACCTTCTCACCCATTAATCACTGAAGATAACATCATTGTAAGTATCCTAACTACATTTCATCTCTTAATTCTGAGTCTAGGATTCCAATTTATGCACAAAATCATTACATGGGGATTATGTATATTCTTGTACAAAACATGGATTCAATTGGCAAATTGCATAACTAGTCATTGAAATTAGGTACTACATTGTCACATTGCATAAACAAATCATGTTTCCCACTAATCAAAAGATAATGACTATAAGGCCTTATTCTAAATAACCAAACACCCCATGTCAAAAATTTTGAAAAACTTCTCACTTGTAGGAAAACAATTTTTCATTGTTAATACAAATAGAAACGTAAATTTTCATCACTTGCATAATGCTCTTGAATACTAAAGGTAATGCATAACTAATATGCATTCCGGTATATTCAAATGAAGCCACATTGAATTAGGAGCGTTTGGGTTATCTCATGCCTTTGCCAAACACCCCACTAAAACCATTTTATGCATAAAATAAGTCGAGATAACCGCAACTCCAAATCGTTTTCATATAGGCACACACTAGAACCAAAATGCTAAGTTTATTCTTATTTTAACATGTAAATTCTTGCTCATAGGAATAACCATGGTAGCCACAAGATTCTATGATCACAAGGATACTCTTAACTACATTCCCAAACATCACAAAACCAAGGGCCTTTCCAAAGAACAAGTCGAAATCTTTAAGAGTCTTGAGCAAAGATACTTCCATGAGGTAGAACCATTCACTCCTCCTTTATCGATGGAACCAATCTCCGTCAAGAACTTGCCACCATTCACTTCGATTGTCTCCTTGACATCGATGAACCCATTGCCCTAGGTTTGTTTTAGAATTCTATGCTATTGTTACGGCCTTCATTGATGAGGATGATGAATTTGGTCTTAGGTTTAGGATCAATCAAAATGACTACTCCATCTCCTTAAGCCAATTTGCTCAAGTGCTAGGAATTCCCAACCAAGGTACATGTGTCTACTCGGATAAGTGGTCACTCACTATCCTTGATGCAATCAATGACCGCTCTCTTCCCTACCAAACTCCTTTAGCGGATAAGGATGTCATCCGTGAGCACCTTTTTAACGCAAGGGCCGCTCCAACCCGTGTCACCCGAAAGGGAAAGGAAGTAAACCGAGATCCATATGGTATGGAGCTCAATGAGCTTAAGCCCGAATTCAAGAAATGGGAGGAACTCCTTAGAGCCAATGTCATTAGCACTATAGGAAATAGGGACCATATCAATGCTTGCCTTTGTCACATGCTCTACAACTTGTCCACCCGTCAACCATTCAATTTAGCCTACTACATTGCTAGGAGAATGATTGACATTCCAACTCAAGGATCGGTCGCTCTTCCTTACGGGATGCTCCTCACCCGTCTCTATAGAGCTTTTGCACCCATTCCACCAAGCCCAAAAGGGTTGAAGCTTGACTATACTCTCATCCTCACATTTTGTGCCCTTGAGTGACGAGCGAGTGGCTAAGACTAAAGGAAAAGGGCAAAACCTCCAACTCCATCATCATCATCATCAAATAGCTCAGGATGGTCTTCCAAATTCTCGCCTTCCACCTCAAGAGTACTATGCATCTCTCCCAGATTGAGAATGTTGGATTCAAGCAAACCAAGGGGATGAGGTTGGTATGATGAATGATCTAGTTGGATAAGTGAGGTTTATTTGTTTGGAACAAGACAATAACTTTGATGTATGATACAATTTGGTTGTTTTAATTTGTAGGATGATAATATGACTTAAAACAATGTTGTATGCTAACCGGTTCATGCAGGGATAGCACAAGTGTGTTATCAAATTTTACCCATTTTCACTTTTAAGTGAAAATCGTTAGCCCTTGGTCAAATTCTATGCTCCACTATGTTTGTATATGTGTTATTGACTTTTCCTAACTAGAAATGATTAATGTCACATGTTTTAAGCAAAATTTCGGGTTTCGTAAAAGTCCTCGACACCTAAAAATGGGTGCATGAACTTTTACGGTCACCACGGATCGACGGCACCAAAATTTTGGTACCGTCATTATACATTTTGGTACCATACCTGTCTGAGCGAACCGGTGGCACCATTTTAAGGGTTCCACCTGTATTTTGGTGTCGTGGATCCTACATGTAATTTTCTAAATTTCGCTTAGTTTAACATTCCAATTTATCATACATTGCTTCTAGGTTAATCTTAACTAGTTCTTACCCATATTAGAACTAGTGTAACACACTTAGGCATATAGGATATCCATTTCCCACCAAAATTCAAAAAATCCACCCAAGGAGCCCTTTTACATAAAGGAAGGAACCAAAAATTTGGTTCCTTGCAATCCGTGGATGATCTGATTCTAAAGATTCCATAATTATTAGAACACATTTATTGCAAATCTTTGTCTCTTCACTCCATCCTTCTTGTATGGATTGACTTGGGTGATATGACTAGCATTAAACCCACTTCAAAATCATTAGGAACCTCATCTCTTCTATGGTTTAACATCAAATCAAACACATTTCTCCATAATTTTCCAATCCTATAAATTAAGAGCTTTTACCATGATCATCTTCACACCTTCTCAACTCTCATCATCTACTAGCAAAACTTAAGTCAAAATGACTAAATCTTCACCATCAACCAAACCTTGCAAAAGAACCGCTAGAATGAGCGTAAGACCTTGTTGTTTTTTCAACATAAGCTCCTCTTCCGAGTCATCTCCATTAACCATCTCATATCCCACAAGAGATGAAACAACTCTCACCTTGGCTACTCCTACACCACCTCCACAATCACCTATCATTATCACTACTCCACCACCAACAAAGACTCCTAGCTCACCACCACCGGCTCCTATCCAAACATCAAAATCACCATCACCTCCAAAATCTCCAACACTCATCCCATTATAGTTATTCTCTACACCACCTATATCTCCAAACCCTTTTTTGGAAGACTTGAAGGACTTGCCTCCTAGGCCCAATCATCCACCACCACTACCATATTTTGGTACAATTGAGTGAATAGCTCATGAGTCTCCACGTCCATCATTTGACCCAAACGCCTCGTTAGGGCCAAGACCTCTTCTTTTCCATCCCATCCACAAGAAAATCCATGGTCCTTTGTATGGGGATCAACCACTACCTACAACATTAATTCCCTCTCATATAGAGGACATTGAGGAATCCATGTAGGAGGATCACCCCACCAAAGAAGAGATTGAAGCCGAGCTCAATCACCTCCACCAATTTTCCAACATGGTGGATTCCCATCTTAGTGATGCTATGCAATTACAAAGTGCTTTGCTAGCTTCCATAATCACCACTCCAAACACCAACACCAACACCTCCACCATTCTACCACCACAAAACCATGAACCATACTACCCCCTCTACATGGTTGCTCCAATTGTGAGCGTACCGCCCAAATAACCGAAAGGACCCAGGTGATGGTCCATGAGCTTCAAGAGGAAATGAGGTTCATCCTCAATCACATTCTAGAGCGCATCAATGCTCTTGCTCATCCACCACCTCAATAGGAGGGTCCTAGTTTATTCTCTTTAAGTTTCTTTTTATTTTTCTAAGCTTTTCTTTGTATTTTTTATTTTCTAGGATAATTTTTTTTTCTTTGTTGTACTAACACTTCATTGTGTTCCCTTTTCATGATTTCATATCATGAAAAATTTTAACTAATGAATGGTGTTTCTTATATTATTGTTGCTTGCTACATGGTGTTTGGAAATGCTTGTGATGATGCTTATTACTAACAATTTTTGTAGCTTTTTCACAATTCATGTATCTTTCTCTTGGCACCCAATTTAGGGGGAGCATTGGCAAGGGGGAGATAATGGCTCGGGCTCATTACATATTCCGCCTCGCATCTTTTTTTGTTGAGACAAAAACGGGGAGAAATATATAGAACTTGGTTATATTTGACTTTCTGAAAAAGTCAACTTCATTCTTTGACCTTCTGAAAAGTCAACATCATACTTCAACTAATGAAGACTTTTACTTTCTAATAAAAGTCAACTACATACCTTGACTTTCGAAAAGTCAACATCATGTCTAAATTGGAGATACTTGCATTATCATCTTTATTTATCAAGTTCTAAAACTAATATTTTTATAACTCTTGTACAATCTTTACATCTTTTATAAAAATAAAATTTATGTTTTTTCCCCAACAAAAAGGGGGAGATTGTTAATACAAATATCGTCATTAAACGTTATTTATATTTTATGATATTTACCTAAGTTTTGTTAACGACAAAAGTAAATTTAATTTTTATAAAGCTCAAAGCTTGTCAAGTTTAATAGATATTAAAACAAGCTTTTCAAATAATATCTTCATCACTCAAGCATTTACATTATGATTAACCACATTTTGATATGACTCTAAACCATAATGTATGTTAGTATTTTTAGTTCAAGAATGTTTTGGTTTCTTAAAACAAAACATTACACATGTATTTACATTTTAACATATTTCTAAAAATAGAAAAACAAACACATGACATCATGTAGTGCATCATTGAAATCCTTAGAAGATTTCACTAGATACTTTGTGTGGATTTAGACTCTACATATCTTACACAATCTTGGATATATATGGTTGACTTTGGTAAGATTTTGGTGATCTTGCTGTCAGACCCCGGCGGCACCAAAAATTAACACGGGCGGAACCCTTTTGAGGGGTCCGTGGTCCGTGGTGCCTGCTGAGCATTTTGGCTATAAATAGCAAAGCCAAACCAAGTTGTTTTTCATCCCTTTCTATCATATTCTCATACATTCCTTCTCTCTAACATTTCTAACTCAGTTTCATATCATATTAGTGATCTCTTTTGTAGCAAAGAAGATCAAGGCACATTCAAGCTTCAACAAGAAGTTGGAAGTCTTGTTTGTTTGTTGTTGTATGATCTTGTGTTGATTCATACATCATTGTTGTATCAAACCATCATAATATTGTGAGTGTGAGTGGTTAGTATTTTACTCCTTAAAATACATTGTGTGTGGGAGTGGTTGTACCGTTGAAAAGAACTCGACATCTAGCTTAGTGTCGAAAATAGTGTGTAAGCGAAGTGTAAAGGTTTCTCCGCCGATGAAAGGAGCTTGTTGACTAGTGAAGTTAAACTCTCGAGTGTGAGACTCGAGGAGTGGAGTAAGGCAAGGAAAAAGAGTCCTTGTAGACCGAACCACTATAAACAACTTGTCGTGGTTTGATTGTTTCTTTCCTTATCTACTCTTTATATATTGTTTGCATATTGATTATCATTCACTAGCATATCAAAGATCAATACCAATTGATCTTTCAATAAGTTTCAAAACAAAGTTTTTAATCGGTAAACAATTCAACCCCTTCTAGTTTTCCACACAAAGTACCGACCACCGATGACCAACGTACCAAAAATATGATAACCGGTAAATGGTCGAGGATTAAGGGTGATTGCCAAAATTCAACGCTATTCACAAACATATGCACGGTCAAGTGGTGAAAATGACCACGATCATGTCGAGAATGCGAGGTGAGCTTTCTTATAACGTTATCTTGGGAAGGAGTTCATGTATGAAAAATGTTGGGATATTTTGAAAAATTACCAAGTGGGATGCCAAGATCCGATTGACATTACATGTCTCGAGGATATATTCGCCCGGAAAACGAGCTCGTCACGAAGAGATGGCGGCAAACGAGCCGCAAAGAAACAAAAGTCGACTTCAACGTCGAGCGTGCGAGCTCGGTGGGAGTCAATCGAGTACTTTTTCGAGACATATATCCGAAAAATATGCTCAAAAAGCCGACGCTCAAGTGGCTTGTTACGAGGCGAGGCGGGAGAAAGAAATTGCTTCGTTAGAGATGAAGTTTCTCATGCTAGATCCCAATTTGAATCCTGACCCGACAAAAGCAGAGATCATCCGAAAGAGGCAGGAACGAATAATGAAGAAATATGCCGGAAGAGATGACTAAGTTTCTTATTATTAGTATGTGTTGTATTTTTTTCCCGTGTCTTTTTATTTTAACGTATCGTGTTTATTTTTCTTATTATTGTGTTATGTAATGTATTTTTATTTTTAATGAAATGAATTTAGTTTATTTTGAAATTTGAATAAAAAAAATAAAGTTGTAGTGGTGGGCCCCAAATGAAGAGGTTGAAGTTTGTTATGAGTGAGGGGGGTTAATTGTGGTTAGTTGTGGAGCTTTGTTATGCTGAGGTGGCACTGACGTGACGGTGATGAAGAGGTAAACCCTCTTCACCACACCTAGAGCTCTTATAAACTCTTATAAACTTGGATAAAGTTTGATTATTATTATTATTATTATTATTATTATTATTATTATTATTATTATTATTATTATTATTTTATTTTATTTTATTTTTTTGTTCAAACCTCATATGACAAGATGAAACAGTGAATGAATAATGAAAAAATCGTCGACTTGACACTTTTATGATTGTGTGTAGTTAACTATTTTTTTTATTGTTTGTCTTGAACTTTCAAAATTCGATTATTGTGTGTATTTTGTGACCATTTTACCCTTAATTTTTTCAAATTTGAAGGGTAAAATGGTCATTTTATCATGCGAGAATAGTCATAAAATACACATAATGATCGAAATTGAAAGTTCGATCATAAAAAAAAATAGTTACACATAATTACATAAAGTGTCAAGTTCATCATTTTTTCGTTATCGCCCTGTAATAATCAGACTTTTGGTCAATGGCAAATGACATAACATTTTAAACTTTTTCAAACCTGGTTCAACTTCAGAAAAGGAAAAATAACAAACATTCAAGGTAACTTTAAAAAACAACCTCCGAAAAACATGTCCATGAGACCCCACCATTTGCATAGCTTCCAGAAAAAACATAACCATGAAACAAAACATAACTGAAAATAACTACCTTAACACACACTTACTATGTGTAACCGTCGACACCACCACCTTAAGTACCCCATAACACTACTTCTAAAACTTTTTTCTTCCCTCATTCTGTTCTTCAAACCACATTATCATGTACAACAACATTAATAACATGATCTTCATGGGTCATGTTGCCACCAACACTACCCCTACAACTTCATCTGACTTGCAACTTTGTCCCACTTCTCCTGACCCTCATGACATTTTTCGACGTACTGTCAAAACTTCTGATGTCTCAGTTGGTAACATCCAACCTATTTCCGCTATAAGGCCTCATCATGCTAACCCGCGAAAGAAAAGAACCCAAATGATCAGGTTTCATAATAGTAATAGTAGCAGTAACAGTAAGGCCATTGTTGGTGTTGGTGTTGGGGCTTCGGGTTCTGGTGGTCATATGGGAGTGGTTGCTAAGAAGAAACCGGACCCGAATGCTCCTAAGATTACTAGACCGTGTACTGAATGTGGGAAGCGGTTTTGGTCTTTGAAAGCGTTGTTTGGGCATATGAGGTGTCACCCTGAGAGGCCGTGGCGTGGGATAATTCCGCCACCGAATATGAATCTTCATCATGCGCGGTTGGAACATGATGATGTGACTGCACGTGTGGCGACTGAGGAAGATGAGTATGTGGCGGGATGCTTGTTGATGCTTGCAAAAGCACCAACTATACTTGCATCCTCTAGTTATCAACAACATCATCACTCGGTTCACTCGAGACATTAGCCATCCAAATGTGTGACACGAAAGCCGGTTTGAGTGTTCAAGTTGCAAAAGGTGTTTGGGTCACACCAAGCATTAGGTGGACACAGGGCAAGTCACAAGAATGTGAAAGGCTGCTTTGCGATAACAAGAAATGACGGTGGGGGTCCCATAGAAGAACTCGAAGAGGGAGAGTTTATTAGTCGTTATGACAGAATTGGTGAAGTTTCAAGCAGCAGTCAACAGCACAGATGCAACATTTGCTCCAAGATATTTTCTAGTGGACAAGCACTTGGTGGACACAAAAGGCGTCACTGGGAAAAAGATGAAGGTGTTGTACCAATAGCAGTATCGTCACCATTTAAGTTTGATTTGAACGTACCAGCGCCTCTACAAGACGATCCTGGACCCACTTGTACAAGTGCAGATTTGGATTTACGATTAGGTCTATGAAGTTGCATATAGCATTATAATTACTTAAATGTATGTATCATGTATGGTCTAATCGTTATATTATTATATACATATGTATACAGTTATATAACATAACCTGTAATATAATTAACCTGTGTGTTTTTCAATCTTCATACACGCGTGCAGTTCCTGAATAGTAGCGTGTAATTCTGTTGACAAAAACTGATTTTTTTCGCCTGCAATGAACCTACAACACTTGTTATTGACTTGAACCATACTGTAACCAGCCACAACCTTAACCTGTTTATCTTTAAGCAAGACTCTAATCCTTGCAGCATCATCCCACAACCCCTGTGCAGCATACATACTTGAGGCAAGCATGTAACCACTTGACTTATTCGGTTCCAATTCAAGAACATAATCAACCACTTTTCACGAATCTTTTCATTTCCATTGTAGCTCATTCTGCAACCACTTAACAAGGCTCCCCAAGCACTTGGACCAACGTTCTGTTCTTTGATCAGTTCCATTGCAAGATCGAGTTTCCCTCCGCGACTTAATAAGTCAACCAAACACGCGTAATGTTCTAGGCTCGGTTTTACTTCTTGACTTTTGATGAATTTTAGGAATATTGATAACCCGTCTTCAATTAAACCCCCGTGGCTACATGCTGATAACACAGAGAGTATCGTTACAGAGTTCGGTTTTAGACCTTGAATTTCCATCTCAGTTAGTAAACATAAGGCGTCTCTAGGACGTCCATTCATACCATAAGCTGCAATCATGGCACTGAATGATATAACGTTTTTAGTACTAATCTGATTGAAAGCCTTATTTGAGGTAGTTATATTTCCATACCGGGAGTACATATCCAAAATAGCAGTCCCGACATTTGGCTCTGATGCTAATCCTCTTCTGATGGCAATCCCGTGGGCTGATTTTGGTCTTTTTAGTTCAGTATCATATGAGCACGCTTCGATTAGGTTTAATATAGTAATAGCATTCGGTTTCACTTGTGCCTGTATCATCTCATGGTAGACTCCAATTGCTTCATCCGGTAAGCCGCAATGTGCAAAAGCTGCAATCATTGTGCTCCAAGAAACAGTATCTCTAACCCTCATCGAATTAAACAGTTTCTCTGCAATAAATATAAGATTGCATTTTGCATACACATCAATAAGAGTATTGACCACTAACTCATTTAAGTCGTGGTTTCTACGAATTATCACATTATGAATGCATTTGCAAATAAGTGGATCGTCAAAATATCTGCATAGTTGTAGTATGTTCACTAACGTGACTGCATCAGGTTCGATTCCAGCCTTTTGCATTGAACTGAAAAGATCCAGGGCTTCAGAATGCTTCTCGTTAAATACTAAACCAGATAATATAGAATTCCATGAAACGATGTTTTTTAGAGGCATATCTTTCCAAGCTTGCAATGCAGAGTCGGGATCATTGCATTTAAAATACATATCAACTAACGAGTTACCTAAATACAAATCATAATCAAAACCTTTGCGAAGAACAAACCCATGTAACACCCTTCCCATAATAACATCCTTCAAATCCGTGCACGCTTTTAGTACACTCACTATCGTTTGACCATCTACTTCACTACTCAACTCCAATACCATTTCCTTAAAAATCCCTAAACCAACACGAGCCTCATTACTTTTAACATACCCCGAAACCATAACACTCCATGCAACAACATCCTTGTCACGCATTTCATCAAACACCTTACGCGCAAACTCCATTTCCATATCCGCATACATACACAAAACAGCATTTCCAACCGATCTCACCGCCAAAAAGCACTCTTAATCATATACCCATGCATTTTCTCCCTTCACTTAACATCCTAACCTTACGGATCGCTTGAACTACAAGTACTAAAGTCGACACATTCGGTTCGAACCCTTCTCCCCTCGCCTGCGTAAACGTACACATTCCTTTATCGAAACAACCATGATCAATGTACCCACATATCATAATATTCCATGAAACAGAATCTTTTATCTTAATACTACTTAAGACGTTAAAAGTCGAATCTATATGTCCATTTTTAGCATAAAAGTCCATAATGGAGTTTCCTATAGATGTGCAAGATTCGACACCGAGCTTAATAACCAATGCATGAAGTGACTGGCCATGTTTAAAAGATGTCGCGGAACATGCTTTTAGTATTGGATGGAACAATGATGGTTCTGTTAACTGAACTCCTGATTTGTTTAAGTAGTTGTATAACGACAGTATCTCGCGCCAGTTTCTGTTTAAGGATAGTTCTTTGATCTTTGAAAACATGTTTGAAAGTTTTGAACATGACATAATGGTTGGATATTGCATTCAACACAGGAGTTTAAGGAAATGTGATTTGTGTTTTACTAGAAGAAACACAAGCTAGAAAAGACGTTATATAATGTATTGTCTACTGATGCTCTACCAAAAGGAGGAAAAAGAACAAAACTATTTGAACATTACCTGCTTTTCACTTGGTGTGCCTAATATACTTCACAAGTGTTCAAATTATTTTTATTAATTTGTAACTATTTTCATGGAATTGTAGTTGGGCGATAAGCAGATAATTAGATTATGAAAACACCAAATGATAGCCAAGATTTTTGCCACAATTTGTTCATGATTGTTGCATTAACATTTGATTCCTGTCACGAGTATGATATGCAATTTGCCAAGCTTTGCTCGGTTTAGGCATCTCCACTTGTTGAATAAACAGATTCCGATTGTTTAGCATTTGTGCCATAAAACAGTTAGCTATATTGGCTGTTGTTGCATCAAAAAAATGATACCCAGATAAAGATGTATATTACTCGTATAGAACTAATTTTGTAACCTTGAGTTCGTATACAAACAAGGAAAAATGAGAGTATTACAAGTTACGTGGGACAAAAATACTATGATAGCATGAAGCTGTTAATGTTACAAAGTTGTAGATATGGATTATCGAACTTCACATACCTAGACCAATATGACCTGTACTTGCCAATAGCAAGGTCTAACCAGGGTTTGTAATTCCCATTGTAATGTACAACAGCTGCATTATCTATCTCTGTTATGTTAAGGGCTGGATCATATCCAAGTCCCAATACGTGCCAACTCCGCTCCAATGGATGAGTCAGGTTATAGAACGTTATCAGTCCAGGAGGCAACGTCCCAAGCTTCCACAGAGTTCTTTCCTCATTCTACCAAAAACAAAACAGATTAGTCAGAAAACTTTTACTTGAAATGCCATAAAGCAAGATTATCATGATATGTAGTACCCAAAATAAGTAGGTTATCAGCATGGTAAGATCAGAAATAGAGGTGACAATTTCAAGTTTTAACCTAATTTATTACCTATGATGGGTCGACTCAGGTTATGTTTTATCTCAAACAGGTCAAAACAAAGTAGGTCAAAAGAGAACGGGCTGAAAGTCGGCCAAAGTTTTCTTTTAGTGCGTACAATCTCTAAAGTATTTGTTATTCAGCAATTTAGATTATTTATTGTAGAAATAGCATTGTTGTAACCATAATCAACACAATTATTTATAAAAATAATGAGAACATGGGGAAAAAGTTTTTCTGTGTCAACCCAACCTAAAACAACCCGTTTCAATCCCATCATTTTTTCATCAATTTGCACATTTCTCTCTACCTGCTTATCTTGCCACTTCTAAGAATAACCATTAAAACATGGGAAGATTAGTAAGTGGGATTACCATATTTTGCCAGCCATGATATATTCCAGTAATGTCACGTTTCTTCCACTCCTTCAAATCAAACATATTCATGCCAAAGGCCCAACCACATGCATCTGGATCAAAATTGTCTGAGATCTTTGGGTTAGAAAAGTTCAAGTACTTATCAAACCGATGGAAACTCTCTTTGCATGTCTCTACAGCACCATTTACCATCCCTTGCAGATCAACATTCCAGAGGGTGTCAGATCCTTTTGGACGACAATATCATCATCTAGAAACAATATCTTATCCAGCTTGGATACACTTCAGGAAGGTAAAACCTTAGATGATTCAGCATCGATAAGTATTTTGGGTTCCTATATTTAAGATTATCTGACCCAGCCGTTAGAGTTGATGTTTGATGTGCCTTAAAATAATATTCCTTCATTCGAGATGATTCAAGTTGACGAAGAACAGGACAATAAGATGAATTAAGCCAAGTGAAATCATCCACATTTTGGACTTGAATTGTAGAACCTGCAGGAGGGTTGACCAAAAACCACATTTTCATGGCTGCAAAGTTCAATTTGTCTGTGACAATATGAAACACGTGTTTTTCAGGCTCCTTCGCATGCAGTACTGTTGAATTTACCACTACAGATGTCGCTAAAACATTATCAGAGAATATAGCATAGTGGTATAGAGAAGGATCTTCGAGGTTCCTGCTTTCAGGAAACTTTCTCTTTTCATCACTCAGTAAGTAGTAATCTGTCATGAGCACCAGAGGAAGACAATGCAAAGGTCTTGGGACCGTCTTCGCAGCTAGCTGTGTTAAGGATGCACTTTTTTTCTTCACTTCCTCAACATTTGTTTCTGTCGACTGAAGCATAACCCTCAATTTTCTTGCCATTACAATACAATCATAAAACTGGTCCTTCGCCAAGGACAAAATATGACCCATTTCTTTTGCCCGATCGAGTGCACTGGAGAAGAATATATACAAAATTCAAATAAGTGTACAGAGACTTTTGTTTGTAAGTTTTAACACAAATATAACAATGAGAAATACCTTGGCCCAAGATCACTATCAAAAGTAGCTTTTTCAATTGCTTGCTGACTTCTTTTAGAGTGTTTCATTAGAGATTCATAGATTCCAGTTTCGTTTTTGGCTTTTGCAATACTTGCATAGGCTTTTGCCATTATAATCTGGTCATGCATAAGTTTCACGGTAGAATCAGAGTTTGGACTTTCATATTCTTTTCTCCAAATACCGTATTTGCCCTTGACACTGGTGTCAAAAGTTTTAGCACGCTCAATGGCAGCTTCTTCCATTTGGGCCTCCATCTTTGGCTTACTTGGATCAGTTCTGCAGTTCGCGATCCCTCCTTTCCTGGCGTAAGGCCTACACGGGAAAAAAGAAACGACTTGTGATCAGAAACAGAGAAACCACTTCTTCGAAAAAGCATTTCACCAATTACCCGCCGTCTGAGCTTTGCTGGATGCACTAGAACTGGTGTTTTTTGTGGCTGTTCATTTATATCTGCATTTTCATTCACAGAATGCATGTTGCTGTCCTCAACTCTCGTTTCAGGCTGATCTTCTAGTGCCTGGGTATCAAAGAGAAAGACAATAACTGATAAAAGTCAATAATTTTGTTATTAACCAACATTTTAACCTGCTTCTTATACAGAAAGGAAAACAATTACTTAGCAAGTGTCAGTACTCAATAGTGTATACTATTTCCTCCATATTTCATGTGATGCTTAACTCAGCACATAGTTTTTTAGAGATATTTGACTATTTGCTAAATGTGACAAAAGTCACGTTCATTAATGAAAAAATAAGGAAATCTCGTTATTACATTTCATAATGACAACACAGAAAGAAAATGAAGCTCTGACTTGAAAACTTGACATCCAACAAAATGTTTCAATAGCCTTGGGACGTTACGAAACAGAAATTGTTGAAATTGTCACTGAATAGAGGGTGTTCTTTGATAATAAAAATAGTATTATACCTTTGAGTTGTCCTCTTTGGCTTGACTGTCAGTAATGGGATTTGTCCAGACCCATGAAGGAGACAAATTTTTGGACTTGACAGTCCTAATTCGTATGGCGCCAGAAGTGTCTGTGTATGTCACTATTATGTCAATATCCTGCATTGCATTAGGCATCATCATTGATGAGCACCATTAAAAGAACTGAAAATGGACTATTACCTTCTCAACTTTATGGCTTCCGACTGCTGTAGAGTTTGTGAAATTTGGTTCCTGCACATTCAACTTCTTAGTCAGTAACTGCAATAACTTTCACCCCAAAAAAAAACTATTGGGTTTTCAAATCTCAGTAAAAGATGCAAGAACTCTATGTTGTATATGGGCTGTCTGTTCAGTATACTAATAATGTTTTCCATAAATCTGTCTATTCAGCAAATAAATAGCAGTTGCTTCTATCGATATGTATGGTCTTGGATATGAATAATGAATTCTGTTTAGAATTCGGATACTTGATCGATCAACTTATTGAAACTTTGGTTCTTATTTATAGTAATGATTATATATCTCGATAACAGGTGTATAAGATTTTTCTGAGTATTTCCATGCTAAGATTAGTTGCTAATGCTTCCGTTTCATTAGCTAATTAACTGAACAAATAAGAAATGAGACTGTTCTGGCTGAATAAGCAAGTCATGAAATAGAACATTTAGTGAGATATGCGCATGAAAGTAAACGAGAATGGTGGTACCTTGTTATCCATACATTGGGGACAGTCAAACAAGGGCCAACGTATGCCATTATTATCTCTTTGACTGAAAGAACTGAAACAAAGCATGATCTAAAGTCAAACAACAGTAGAATTTGGAACAAAATTAGCGAGTTATAAGAGTAACAAAGCACGATGGAGGTCAACTTACTTTCTAAAAGAATCAAACTCATCTGCTTCAATGTGAGCAAGGACCTGTTTGTACATCGAAAAAGAGCTTGTTTGAGATTATACTTAGCATTTACAGCCGATACTATAGTTAAAGTAGTAACGCATAAATGCACATATAGATAAGCCGTTTTTTCAATATATTATTCATTAAATCCTCATTCCATCAAAACGAGACCGAAAGTATCCAGTAGGGCTTTAGGAAAACGGATGTTTAATCGTTTAAGCTTGATTATTATTGTAAAAAGTAGTTAAATCGTAGTGTTGTAAGTTAAATGATAACAAACCCTAATGCTACAAAATGTGATGATAAAACAAAATAAATTTGTTTGAGTGGCAAAAAATGATTACCAGGAAGATGAAGAATAATATAATGAGACGATGAGATTGACAGCTAGGTTTCATTTCCGGAGATAGATCCAGAAGCTTTCTACTTTATATTTCCCGGTTGAAAAAGTGATCGGAAAATCAGATCGAGTGTTGCTGGCATCGGAGATCGTGGCAGCCGGAAGCGTGATCGTTTTACGATGATGCATAAAAGTACTTTCAACCAAAAGTGTGTTTATTTTCTGGTGGGTAACGCGTTTGTTTAAAATCTAAATTAATTTAGACAATTAATTTAGATCGTTTCAATCAACATTTATGTGACTTTTAAACAACTAGCATACTACCTGCAAGAAAACAATGCCAGATTTAATACGCCGCTTTCCGTCGCGATTTTTAAGCAATATGCAATGAGAGTAAAAGCACTTCTTATGGTGATCTAGGTTAAACATTAACACCATGTCACGTTATCAGCTTTAACATTTCACCTTAATTCAACAAAAAACACCCTTTCCCATAACATTCTCAAGTTAAACTTTGGGTATGTTTGGCACGGAGCGGTGTGAAGCTTTTGGAGCGATGGCGGTGGCGAATGAAAGATTTTGATTTTTAGTAGTCGTTTGGCGAATGAGCGGTGAGCTTTCCTATTTTCGAGAATGCTCGATTTTCCAATCTTCTTTAAGAAGCTGTGGCGGTGTTGCAGACTCATCGCCACACACTTCACACTTCTTCGCCATTTCACATGCCATCGCACTTCTACCGCTCACGCCTAATTTTGCCAAACACACCCTTTAACTCACCAACAATTTACAAAAACAACCCCTCATTTAGGGGACAAAAAAAAAAAAAAAAAAAAAAAAACACTTTAACGCAACGTTAGAGTGTTAACATGGGTTAACTTGAAAATGTTAAACCTTAACACCCCTTTGCTTAGCACCATACCTTGTGCTCTTAGTATTAAGACGGTTTACTCATTTGATAATTCGAAAAGAGTAGATGATGTTGAGATTTATGATCATGAGCTTATAAGTAATCTGATAAGTGCTTATTATGTTGCTTATTGTGGTGTTTTTAGTTTGTATGTTGATAAGATAATAAGAGAAGGATATTGGAGCTTTTATATCTTGAGGGACTGGAAGCATAAATATGTTTAAGCTGTGGATGTCTTTTGGGTTCCTTCTAGCATGTTGATAAAAGTTGAAGGAGTGAAGTTAAATATTCAAAGCTATATAATGAGAAAGTCATGAGTCTTTCTCATATGTGTCTACGCTTTCTCTCTCAACAAAATTATCTCTCTAAAACTCTCTCTCGTGAAACCCTAATTGTGTTGTTGATTCTCTTGATCAAAACACTTGTTACTTGTTGTTACTGATTGTTCTAATACTTGATTGAGATCAAATACTGAGTCGTTGATTCATTCTATTTGAGAATAGAGATCTGGTGTTGTATTTTTGTTTCTGAAGTAATAAGAAGTGTTTTGTTTTCATACGAATCTGTTTTTCTTCATGGTATCAGAGCCAGGTTGCTCTGAAAATCGTTTTTGAAAAATTAGGGTTTGGTATATTTTGGGGCTTTTGTGATTAAAGGCTTTTGTGATCGATTAAGATTGGTTAATCGATAAGATCTGGTGATTTGGTTAAGATTGGAAGTGGTTCTGTTGATTTACCCTAATTCCGAAAATTAGGGTTTGTTGGTTCTTGGATCTTGGTTATGGGTTCGTGCTGTATATCTGCTATATCTCTAGACTAAGTGAATCTAGGGTATAGTAGGTATGTTATTGTGTTGCTGATTGATAATTGCGTGCTCTGTAACACCTCTCTCACTCTTTCTTTAAATCTCTGTTCTTATTTTTCTGCTTAGATTGCCGGAGGATAGGTTCTGGGATTATTGGAAGTTGTGATTGATTGTTGGTTGAGTTAGTTATTCTTTTATCTGTTTGTTGATTCTTTGTTTGTTGTGTGCTTGTGTGCGCCCTTGACCTACCACTTTAGTGGCAAGGAAAACCTGGGAACTACTTTCTCTTCTTAATTTGTGTACTTGTTTTTTGATTTTCTTGGAATCATGTCTGTTCATAATTCTATTCATGGTTATACTGATGATGAGTATGAACCTGATAATCCTGTCACTTTAATAAGTAAATTGGATTTGAGTCATCCTTTACATTTACACCCAAATGATTCAGCTTCTTTAACTGTTGTTTCAATAAAACTCAAAGGAACTGAGAATTATAATGTTTGGTCATGTGCTATGCTTTTAGCATTAGAGGGCAAAAATAAAACTGGTTTTATTGATGGAAAATGTAGAAGGTCTAATACTGATGAAGTTTTGGGAAGACAATGGGACAGGGTTAATGTTATTGTTTTGGGATAGATTCTAAATTCAATATTTGAAGAGTTGTTTCTTGGTCAAATTTTTTCTAAAAGTGCTTCTGGTGTATGGAATGAGTTAAAAGATACTTTTGACAGGGTTGATGGTTCTGTTACTTTTAACCTGCATCATAAAATAAACTCATTAACTCAGAATGGTACTAATATCTCAGAATATTTTAACAAATTGAGTACTTTGTGGAAACAATTTGATGCTATGGTGCAATTACCTAGATGCACTTGTCATGTCTTGATGATTTTAAAAGCATAATCAACTTATGAAACTAATGCAATTTTAATGGTCCGGATGATACTTATATGCAAATAAGGAGTAATATTCTTTCTAGAGACCCTTTGCACGATGTTAAAGGTGCTTATGCTATTATCAGTAGTGAAGAGAGTCATAAAAATGTTGTGTCTGGAAGTACTAGTAGAAATCATAATTCTGCTTTTGCTACTAGAGTTGTGAATCAAGTTAATAATCAGACCAGTCAATCTACTAGACCTATTACTCAGAATACTCAATCTAATAATCCAACTGCTAATTTTAATAGAGTATCTGATAATAGAAGAAATACTGGTTCTACTCTTGTTTGTGATCACTGTGGTTTTAATGGACATACTCAGGACAGATGTTTTAAATTGATTGGATATCCTCCAAATTTTGGAAAAAATGGTAACAATAATAGACCTCACAATACTCAAAAAAGGTTTTCTAATAATAATTATGTAGGATCTAGTTCATCTTCTGGTTTTGCAGATGAACAACTTACTACTCTCATTTCTCTCATCAAAGATACTACAGTCAAAGGAAATAGTGTGCAGGCCAATATGGCAGGTACTTATTTTAATAATAGTAGGGTTTTTAATCAGAATTTTCAAAAGTTTTTTTCAACTAATAGTAATTTGAAATCCAAACTTAGTTCTGATGGAAAGATTGTGGATTCTGGTGCTAACCAGCATATGACACATTCTAACAAGGAATTAATAAATGTTTTTGATATTTCTCATCTTAAAATAAAAGTTGGTCATCCTAATGGGACAGAAGCTTTTATTACTAAAATTGGGAATCTAAAGTTAACAGATTCTTTAATATTGTATGATGTTTTGGTTATTCCAGAATATTGTGTCACTTTAATTTCTGTTCATAAACTGGCTAAAGATAATAAGATTGTGGTTGCCTTTGATGAGAATAAATGTTATTTCTTGAATCAGGATTTAAATATGGGAAAAGTTTTGGGGACTGGTAATCAGTCTGGTGGTTTATATGATTTCAATTCTGGAGGTATCTCTTTTAAAAGTCATAACTCTTTTGTTCAAAGCTCTCTTTCTTATTATGACTGGCACTGCAGGCTTGGTCACCCTGCAGGCCCTGTTCTAAATGTTTTAAAACCAGATTTGAAGTTTAACTCAAAGGATCGAAACTTAATTTGTGAAACTTGTCAAAGGGCTAAGCAAACTAGAGAACCTTTTCCTTTAAGTGATCATACTTCCACTGTTTTAGGTGAACTTGTTCATTTAGATCTTTGGGGACCTTATAAGGTTACTAGTAAAGAAGGGTACAAATATTTTTTGACTATTGTGGATGATTACACTAGGGCTGTATGGGTATATTTACTTAAAACTAAGGATGAAACTGTTCATTATATCACTATCTTTTATAATATGATTGAAACTCAGTTTGATAAAAAAAAATTAAGAATTTTAGAAGTGATAATGGTACTAAATTTGTTAATCATTCTTTTTCAAAGTTATGTGAGGAAAAAGGTATTACCCATCAGACCACTTGTGCATACACTCCACAGCAAAATGGTATTGTTGAAAGGAAACATATGCATCTTTTGAATGTTGCTAGATCCCTTCATTTGTGGGAATTCTCTTAAGTTTTGGATGAGTGTGTTCTTCGCTACTTTTCTTATTAATAGATTGCCTTCATCCGTGCAATGGAAAATCTCCTTTTGAGATGATATATAATAAGAAACCTACTCTCTGTGATTTAAGAATGTTTGGTTGTTTGTGTTTTGCTACTATTGTTAATAATCATGATAAATTGAGTAGCAGATATGAGAAATGTGTTATGATGGGTTATTCTAATTCTAAAAAGGGATATAGGTTATATAGTCTTGATAAGCATCATTTCATCTTTTCTAGAGATGTTAAATTTTTTGAGTCTATCTTTCCTTTTAAGGAATCTACTGCTGATAAGAACAATACTATTTCTGAAAATGTTTTCAAGACTTAAATCAGTTGAACTTTTTGATGTTGAAACCCCGAACTACCCAATGATGAAAGAGAGTAGACCCTAATCGAATAGTGACACCGAGTCACCAAGTGAAGGTAGCTACTCTCTCCATCCGTAGAGATCATGTCACCGATCATAACAAAGACAACAATATCTTTCTTGATGAGGATGAGTGGTAACTACACTTGAAGAAAATATAAACTCGAGGGTAATTTGAATCATGATTCAAATTCTCCAGTTCAGGAAGAAGTACCTTTGAGAAGGTCTTCTAGACCCTCTGTTTTTCCCAGAAATTATAATGATTTTGTTGTTGAATCTAAAGTTAAGTATGGTATAGAAAAGTTTGTCAGTTATTCTAAACTTAACTCTAGAAACTATTGCTTTACAGTTCAGTTGAACAAAAGTCATGAGCCAAAAAATTATTTTGAAGCTGCTAAATCTATCTATTGGACTGATGCTATGAATAATGAAATTGAGGCTTTATATAGAAATGATACTTTTGAAATCACTGTTTTACCTCCTGGTAGAAAAGCTATAGGAAGTAAGTGGGTGTTCAAAATTAAGTATAAGTCTGATGGAGAAATAGATAGATATAAAGCTAGAGTTGTTGCTAAAGGATATAATCAAAACGAAGGAGTAGATGATGAGGAAACTTTCTCTCCTGTTGTAAAAATGGTCACTGTTAGATGTTTACTTAATGTTGCAGTTCAGAATAATTGGCCTATTTTTCAACTTGATGTTAATAATGCTTTTCTTTATGGTGATCTTGATGAGACTGTTTATATGAAATTACCAGAAGGGTTCTTCCCTGAAGGTGATAATAGAGTGTGCATACTTAAAAAGTCTTTGTATGGTTTAAAACAAGCTCCTAGGCAATGGAATGCTAAACTTACATCTGCTCTTATTGAAAATGGCTTTACTCAAAGTAAAAGTGATTATTTTTTATATACAAAGTCTAAAGATGATGTGTTTATTGCATTGCTTGTTTATGTTGATGATATTATTGTTACTGGGAATAATATTGATGAAATCAACAATTTCAAAACCTTTCTTAAAACTAAGTTCATGATTAAAGATTTGGGAAAGTTGCAATATTTCCTTGGGTTTGAAATTGCTGAAACTGATAAAGGAATTTGTTTAAACCAAAGAAAGTATTGCTTAGATTTGTTAAGTGAGTATGGTATGCTTGGTTGTAAACCTTCTAAAACTCCTTTGCAATCTAAACTTGTTATTTCTAATGAATCTACTGATATTGATCCTTTACTTGATAATATTACTGATTATCAGAAGCTTATGGGTAAGCTTATTTACTTGACTAATACTAGACCTGATATTTCTTATTATGTTCATTATTTGAGTCAGTTCATGCATTCTCCACTTAAGTCTCATCTCGAATAGCTTTAAAGATACTTAAGTATCTTAAAGGAGCTCCGTGTTGGGTATTCATATTACTAAGAATTCGGTATGTCTCTTCTTGCCTATTCGATCTTGATTGGGCTAAATGTATTGTGACTAGGAGGTCTCATTCTGGCTATTGTGTATTTTTGAATGGGTCTTTAGTATCTTGGAAAAGTAAAAGTAACCTACTCTCTCTAAAAGTTCTACTGAAGTAGAGTATAGAGCTCTTGCTTCAAGAACAGATGAAGTAATTTGGATTATAAAAATTTTAAAAGATCTTAATATTTTTGGTCTTTACATTTCCTCTTCATCGTGATAGTAAATCGCTATTAAAATAGCGCCAACCCGATTTTCAATGAAAGGACTAAACATCTTGAGATTGATTTGCATTTTGTTAGAGAGAAAATTTTGAATGGTGTTGTTAAAACTGTTAAAGTAGATTCTGCAAATCAAATTGCAGATATCTTTACAAAAGGGTTGGACACATTACAACATAATTTTTTGGTTAAAAATCTCAGCATGTTTGATATATATCAGTTATCAGATTAAGGGGGGGGGTGTTGAGATTTATGATCATGAGCTTATAAGTAATCTGATAAGTGCTTATTATGTTGCTTATTGTGGTGTTTTTAGTTTGTATGCTGATAAGATAATAAGAGAAGGATATTGGAGCTTTTATATCTTGAGGGACTGGAAGCATAAATATGTTTAAGTTGTGGATGTCTTTTGGGTTCCTTCTAGCATGTTGATAAAAGATGAAGGAGTGAAGTTAAATATTCAAGGCTATATAATGAGAAAGCCGTGAGTCTTTCTCATATATGTCTACGCTTTCTCTCTCAATAAAATTATCTCTCTAAAACTCTCTCTCGTGAAACCCTAATTGTGTTGTTGATTCTCTTGATCAAAACACTTATTACTTGTTGTTACTGATTGTTCTAATATTTGATTGAGATCAAATACTGAGTTGTTGATTCATTCTATTTGAGAATAGAGATCTGGTGTTGTATTTTTGTTTCTGAAGTAATAAGAAGTGTTTTGCTTTCATAAGAATCTGTTTTTCTTCAGATGCGTATTTGAATTTCCGTAAAGTATATATAAATACAAATATATAGATATTCATACTTATGCTCATTTGAACTTTGTATAATGATGAGTGTGTAAATACTCATCATTTTGTACAAAATAAATCAGAAAATCATCCGAAAACACTCGAAACACATCAAAATGATCAAAATATCACAAATCGATTGTTTTATGTGTTTCAAATGCAAAATATCAAAATCGATGAAAAACATATCAAATTTGCAAAATTGCGCTTTAGTCCCCAAGTTTATAAAATTGTCAAAAATAGTCCACGAGCCAAAATTTCAAAGAAAAGTCACCAAAGGTCTTTTAAAATCACAAATTATCATATTTAGTCCTTTGGTGGAAAATCTAAAAGTTTTGAGAAAATTACGCTTTAGTCCACTCGGACTTTTAAATTGGTCAAAAGTAATCCTTGAGTTTCAAAAATGTTCAAAATAGCCCTTGGATTATTTAAACTTGGCAAGTCCAACCCTTTGACTACCCTTCATAATTTACAGATTGGGCCCTTCAGTTTCTGAGTTTTACACATTTGGTCCTTGTTTTAATAATCCAACAAACCAAAACCGGACCCTAAATATACCCAAGCCCAAAACACAACCCTTGGCCCAATCACTTACCCGGTCCAAAACCTTGACCCGACAACCCAACCCACCATTTAAATAACTAAAAAACCCGCCCCCTAGCCTGTCATCCCCGACAATCCTGTCCACCTCCCCCCTCCTCAAGCTTTTCCCATAGCAACCCTACCTCACCCTTTGTCTCCCACCACCTCACCTACCCATCCCACCACATTAAATGCAAAGCTTTCCTGTCCCAGATATCCAAAACAAAAAAATGGCGCCAAAATTGCATAAATGGCTAGGATTGCTTCTGCACATCCAAGGGTCCAGATTGTTGCTGGGATTTGTTCAGAATGAGAGAGAAAGAAGCATGAAGCTTATAAGAGGCCAAGATGAAGCAAGTTAGATAGTTAGTTTTAGTTTTTAAAATTTGTATGTCGTATTTCCATTTCTTAGTCAAAAATTAGTTTGGTACTTGTATTTTCAACTTCCATTGTACTCAAGTTAGTCATTTCAGTGTATCTCAACTTAATTTAAGCATTAATTCAGTTCTGAGTTCAATTTCAAAATCTTGTGTTACTGTTGAATCTCTAATTCTCAAAAGTCTTGTTAAATCTGTTATCAGTTCACTTTGTAGCTTAAACAAGCTCAAATAAGCTTGTTAAAGCTTTATATAAACTTATATTTACATTTCACTAACTTTTAAACACTGGTCAACAAAAGTCAAAGTTGGAGCTAAAATGGTTGCAGAATTGATATGGGGTGATTCAAAACTGGAAATGGGTTAAATTGGGAGCATTTGAGTTGGATTAGGTTAGTGGTTCTCTGGTTTCAATTTGGCAGGCCATAGTGGCCATTGGACAAATTGTAAGTAATTTTCATGATCTTTGCATACTTGGTAATTATGGTTTGAAGTGGTTGAATTCTGTTCATTAAGCAATATTTAGGCTAATTAAACTTAGGTAGATTGTTAAAAAAGGTTGGCTCAGTGTTTGTTCCATTTAAAATTCCATAACAGTACATTCAGGGGTGTTTGGTTTACCTGCTTAAACTGTTTTCAGTAGTGTCTTGGTGTAAGATTTTTGTTGCTTGAGTTTCTATTATCACTAGTAAAGTCAATCTAGCCATCTCATTGCACCAAATAACACTAAAAGTCAAAATAAGTATAAATCTGTTCTTGTTGGTTTAACTGTTGGGATCAGTTACATAAAACAACTCAAATAGGATTAAAACTTGTTAAACTTGCTTGATAAACTTTCATTACACAATATCTCATCAAGATCAGTCCTAAGTTTGCATTGGAATCTCATTAAAGTCAACTTTTAATCCTGTTTCAAAAAGTCAAAAGGGTGTCAAAAGTGGGTTTATGCAGAAATTGCAGATGAAGCACTGAGTTCATTCAAGGTTTTCAAGGCCTGATTTTTGGTTTACAAATAGTTTAATTGGTGATCTTTAAAACCTAGTATCTGGTTTTAGCTTTTACCCTCTAGATTAACCTGTGCACAAGCTCAAAGTGAGCCCTAGGTGCCCTGCACCAACTCAGTATTCACTGAGTGGATCTCTCAGCTTTTGGTCAAGCTTGTGCAGAGCTTGTATAAGCTTGTAAAGGTCTGGTCTTTTGGTTCCAAGTAGCTTCTTAGGTCTAGTTTAGGTATCAATCATTAGTTTTTAGTTTATAGCTTGTTTGAGTGCTTATTTTTAGTCTGCTAATTGGTACCAAAATCTGTTTTAGTGCTTGAATCATAATCACCAAATCTGTTTATCTTGTTAATCAGTAGCTGTAGCTTGTTGTTTTTAGTTGCAATTTGGTTAAATTAGTATATCAGTGCTTCTGTAATCAGTGGGTTGCTTATTTGGTTCACTTAGCTTATTTAAGAAACATTCATAAGCTCAAATCATAGCAGATCCAATTTCTCCACATAGCATACTGTTTTTCCAATTTTCCTAGCTTCTTATCATTATTTTAGAGTTTCCCTGAAATTTTCAGATTTTTCTGAGTAGTTTTGCTATTTTTCTTAATTTTAATTAGTTTTTAGCACTTTTTAAATAGCATTTAATACAAAAAATTCAGAAAAGGTTCCAAAAAATAAGTTTTCATTTTTCTTAGGCTTAGATAAATATAAAAAGTAGAAAAAGTAATTTTCCTTATTTTTCATAGATCATTTGGTAATTTTTAGTGATTTAATTAGATTTTAATAGTTTAAAATTCATAGAAAATAGATAAATAGTCACAAAAATACAGAAATAGTTTTGAAAAGTCTATTTTGATATTTTAGATTTTTCCAAGTCTTAATCTTATTTTTCTAGCCTAATTTCCTATTTTTTTGTATTTTAGGTAATTAATTAATAGTTAAAAATAGTTTTTAATTAGATAATTAGTCTTAAAAATAATTTTCTTTTCCATAAATTTTCTTTTATTATTAGGATTGTAAAACATCATTTTCATATTTTTAGGGTTAATATTGAACTAGTTTCACTTTTTATTTTGACGTCGCGTAGATTTTAATTTCGAGTTTAGAAAATCATAAAAACAAAAACATCATTTTAATTTTAGTGATAGCGTTTATTTAATAGGTTTTATCTTTTTAATTTCCTCTCATTTGCATTTTAGTCTTTGTATTTGTTTGATATTTCTGTAGTTATAATCTCTAAATCATAATCCTTTTTCGTTCAAACTCCTCGATCACTATACGTTGATTGATCCATTGCATAGCTCGCTGGGACATAACGACCCGGGGAGACCCGATACTCCTCTGATCTTAATTGTATTAGTGTTTGAGCAGTTTTTAGTCTTTTAGACTTGACTGTTTAGCACCGATCATATAACTTGAATGTTTATAATAAAAATTACAAGTATAAATTTGCATTATTGTAAGTTTGTAACATCTATTTTAATACTAAAATTTAATGTGTCATTAGTGCACATTATAATGCAATTATTATAATGTAGAATTTAATTTGATGAATTACTAATTATAGTAAGATGTGTAGGCTTAAAAAATAAAGACTTCTTTCTTTAGAAAGTCCTAAATACATTATAAGGTAGTATATATACTCATTTGAACTTTGTATAACTTGAATGTTTATAATAAAAATTACAAGTATAAATTTGTATTATTGTAAGTTTGTAACATCTATTTTAATACTAAAATTTAATGTGTCATTAGTGCACATTATAATGCAATTATTATAGTGTTATGAATTACTAATTATAGTAAGATGTGTAGGCTTAAAAAATTAAGAATTCCTTCTTTAAAAGTCCTAAATACATTATAAGGTAGTATATATAGGCGTGTACCCGTGCATAAAGATTAATATTTATGATGGCAAATAGTTAAATTAAGATATTATAGTTAAATGTTTCATGTAATGTTTAACAATTGATGTAAGCAATTCTTTATCATACTTCAAGATGACAACAACACCGTACCAGTTTCACTTTAATAAATTAGGATTGAGATTAGAATTGTGATAAATTTGTAAATTTGTAAATAAGATAATTTTAGAATTTAGATTAAAGAAAATATAAGTGCGTAGAGATAGTACCAAAGTTTTTTTTCATAATTTTTGGTAACCACTAGTATTAGTAGTCATCAAGGAATGTGCTTATGCTTCATGCTTTTATTTCCCTTTTATCGAGCAAGTTTTTCAACACCCTAGGCGATGTGAACCTAATCGTTGTAGTGTAGTATCTGTTATTGTAAGCCTCGGGTATTGATATCGTTCTCCTCTTCAGGGAATAGGAATGCTAGTGAGAATTATGTACTACGCTAAGGTTGAGGTTGAGGAAGATTATTTTTTATCTTTTTATATTTTTGTTATCCAAAAAATCTAAGGGTAAAATCTCTCTTTTTAAACCCCATTGTTTGATGCGCGATTTGGGGTTGGTACTTCTACCGATTACTTCTACTATCTAATTATCTAACTAATGGGTAGTCTATGTCTTTTTGAAGTGTGCTTTTGATATGATGATTAAAATGTGTCTACCTAGATACTATTACTCCCTAGTTATCTTTTATTGGTGGTTGAATTGTCACGTCCTTATTCTTAACGCGTTGTGTTTTCTAAGGTCGTAGGGTGTGCTTTTATCCCTAACTCTTTGAGACTACCTTAAGGTTATTGCCTACGAAATCTCTAGGATTCATAAACTAACTCTAAGGTTATCTTTGGATGTTTAACCTACAATTCCACTAAGTGATTTATAAGCTAAGGTTCACAAAGATTACTCAAGCATTCAAACACAACGATGGCCTAATGCACTCCTAAGCCAATTACAATTAAGATAAGAGACAACCAATCAATAATTAATAACTAGGTTTCATAGATCTAAGCAAACACACAAGAAATTTAGCGGACATGTTAAACATGCAAGCATACACACATTCAATCGAAGACATAATGAAATCAATGAAGTAAAACATTTATCTTGATGTAAATTAGGGTATGAGAACCCTAAGATACTGTCCAAACCGGACTACAATCATTTTAGGTTTTTACTCCACAAGTCTACCTCCTTAAAATTCTGAAAATTCGATTTCTATATATAGTTTTACAACTGCGACGGCGTCGCCTTATAGTTGGGACGCCGTCAGATTGTCGTAATTAGGGTTTCGTCTTGGCCAAGTCATCGTTGGGACGGCGTCATGTTATGGTTGTGACGCCGTCGCGCTTCAGTAGTGACGTCGTCTGAATCTGGATCTAGGCCGTCCGAGAAGAAAAGTCTTCGTGACGCCCATCCTCTTCAAAGCTGACGCCGTCGGTGTAATTTAGCAAAAGTCTCTTGAGTCGTCACAAATTTAATTACGTGAGAGACGGCGTCGCCGCTGGATTGGGACGCCGTCGGTGTAAATTCAAGAGCTTGAGTGTCTTGATCTTGACTTAGCCATTTTCTTCATATATTCACTCCTTTTCGTCCAAATATGCATCATTCCAGCATTTTGCTTCCAAGAGACCTAAAAGTGAAAAGGAACGAAATTAAGCGATAACGGATATAAAGTGGGTGATTAAGGGTTTAAATGACCCCTTAAAAGTGTACGTTTTAAATCCTTATCAAATATCCCTACACTTGGTATTTGCTTGTCCTCAAGCAAATGTGTTTTTGGCCAATCAATTTATAAGTTAGAGGGCATGAACCATTGGTTTAACATAATTCACAACAAGTAAAAGCACCGCAATAGTCATAACAAGCACGAAAATTATATACTAGCACCTCACAAGAGGTGTTTGGATTCTCTCATCTCTCGGGTGTATATGAAATATAGTCAATGGAAATGGAAGATAAACACTCATTAACCGGTCATAGTACATAGATTACCATAGGCTTGAGACTAGATCAAACCTCCACCGCTTTGGCGTAAGCACCTAGGAACAACTATCTAAGAGGTCTTTAATGGGTTGTAACGTTAGGCTTACGGTAGGGAAACAAAGGGTTTGGTTGGATAGGCGATTTAGTGGTGGCAAGTCAAAAATCTTATGTTACAAGCACGAAAAGAATGGCGTTGCTAAGCCAAGACTAGACTCACTAAACTATAGATACTTGAAACAAACAAACATAAATATAAAGATAGATGTAGGATGGTAGCCCCCTTTTTTTTCAACACTCTTTTTTTTCCTTTTTTTTTTTTGCATACACTTTTACTCTACCATCCTCTACGATAACATCAAAATATAAGGGATTTATAGGAGCATCCCTACACTTGAGTTTTTATTACTCTAACACTAATTTGACCCGAATTGAAAAGATCAAAACACTTGGAGTACTTTATTATGTAAATAAAAGGAATTTGAATTTAACGTTCTTTCCCGTCACTCCATAAAATTTAACTTTACCCATGAGTCCCAATCGTCCCAAAACTGTATACAAAAGATATGACTTGACTTAGCAACCATGCAAGTAACTAGATAATTGAACTAAGGGTTTAGTATGATAACAATAATGCACTAAAGGTAAGTGCATACAAGGTAGGCTAAGGCGATTTGGGTGTACATTTGGGGGTGGATTGTAAACAATGCTCTTCATTGATATTCCGAAAACCAAACATCACGAGAACCGCGAAAAGGATAGGCTCGAGGGGTTAACTAGGGTATCGTGTACTAAAGATGAGTACATCGCAAGGGTGTGGGGAATTACTCAACCGATGTGGAAGAAGTAATTATAATACGGGTATCAAACAAGGGTTATCCTAATGCCTCTTATCATTTAGTTATTCCTAACTACACAAGTGTAGTCTCACTAGCGATCTCGGAATGTATCACAAAACAAGTTCTAGAATCTATTATACTATCGGTACACTCTCGAAGCATTAAAGGCGAATGCTTTAATTCCTATAGATCTAGGGGCGAACCTCACATTTTTGGGTTGGAATTTGAGTGGTAAAAGGTTTTTTGTGCTAGTCATATAACTCATATCCATGAGACGCTTTATTAAGACTAAAGTCCCACCCGTACATGTCATGCAAAATTTTAAATTTGGTGCTAAAATTGCCCTAACAAATGTTTTTAATAGCTTATTACACAAATGAAACAGGACAAGAAAAATTATCAAGGATAAGCATAGTTTCAAAGTTCCCGTTTTATTCTCCCTCCCTACACTTAAACTGAACATTGTCCCCAATGTTCCCCGAAAGTATCAAAGTTATGATAATGGAAGGTAATTAAAAGAGAAAGAAACTAGTACTCCCTTGATTAGCTCGGTAGGATCCGTGTGAAGTAGTGGTTAAATTCTTTCCAAGAAGAATGTATGCGTGATAAGCTCCATCCAATATTATGTTTCTTCTTCTTGATAAATAAAACCTGCACACTTTAAGAAAATAGACGAAACCTTCGTAAAATCGGCGATAAAACTATATATGACTCAACTAAACTAGGATATAATGCTTGTGGAATGGATGTTTGCGATTTTCTAGAAAATTAAGACACGAGAATTTCCAAAATTTATAAGTAGCACGTAAAACGAGAAAAATTATATAAGTTGTTTCGCTCCTCGACGTCATCGGTTCTAATCTCGACGCCGTCAGTTATCCCGACAGAAACTGGTGCTGCATTTTTTCGAAAAATTACACCTTTAAAATCTGGAAAATTCCGCAAAACATCCATTATGACTCGATACAAGCATTTGACTCTAACAAACACATATATCATTTTCAATAATCGTAGATCTCATGTTCACTTTTTTTTTGAAAACGTGTGTAATCTTCCCTACACTTATCCTTTTTGTAAAATACCTTTATATGTAATTAAGACGAGGTTAAAGAAAAAATAAAGCATTTTCACAAATTCAAACATGAGAACACAACAATGAAAAGATATACGACATACATAAAAATAATTCAACCAAACAAGGAATAGATAAGCCACACCACAAACAAATATATACATAACATATTGTTCCAAAATCACCACATCATTACCAAGTTAAGATAGTCTAAGTTATTACATGCCCAAATCAAATTGTCTCAATCAACAACCAACCACAATTGTCCATAAACAACTCACAAATAAACACATGAATCACTGAGGAGGGGGTCCATAACGGTAGTCATAACAAGGGGGAGGTGGCCCATGTATCCATAAGGCGGGTAATCCTCCTCCCGCCCGGGGAATGGGTCAATCTGCAGGTGTGGGTCAAGATGATCGCGCATGGACAAATGTTGCATCTGTCTGACGGTATGATCATATGTCCAGCTGGCCCTCTGATCCTGCTGCGCCATCCACGTGTCCATCCGGCCCATCCACGCTCCCTGGTGGGCCTGCCAGTCCCCACTGGACATGTGCCTGTAGACGTCAGCGGAGCCTCCTGCTCCATCCCCCTGCTGGTATGCCGGTATCGGCTGCTCGTCATCATCATCATCATCATCCTGAACTACGGGACGAGCGCGGAACCATGCGTAACCACTCCATAATCCATGATAACATCCATGGCCTTCAGGGACTTAGCTTTGACGACCTTCGGCTCTGCTACAACATTGAGGTACGTGGGTACCTCCCGTTCAGGACTCCAAAGGACTGAGCCAACCGGGTGACAAACATACCACCATACACCCTATCTTCATACCTCATACCGCTAGCAGTCCTCAAGTAATCACCAACCGAATGGGATGTTACAAGACACACCCTCAATAAACATGCAGAGAGATAGAATAGATCCGTGGGTGACACGATGAGTCGTGTCCTTGCGCCCGTTATGGTGAAGGTGATGCAACGGTGCGCGAGCCTCACTCATGGATCTCGGATCCGTGAGGCAAGGGTACTCCCAAGAACATACTCCCCGTTGGCTATCGTGTTCCAAAACCGAATCCCCACATGTCCTCCCTATTGACAAACCCAGCTAGAAAGTTAGCCCTAAAGACATAACTCTCAATATCCCTCTGTGAATACAACCCTACTCTCCAACCAAACTCCAGCACAGACATAGTCCTCCAGACTCCACCCAGTCTAAACCTAATCCCCTGAAAATCAATGCTACCTCGACAAGAAATAACATTCATCGAATAAGAAGCGTGAAACTCACGCACCAACTCACTATACACAGGCTCACGCATCCGAAACAACCTCTCCCACTGAGGATCAGTGAACTTATCCTTCCTAAAACTGTTTCTAAAATCCCTAGCCAGATCATGCTCCTCAAGAAATCCCCAATCCAAAATAGCCCCTGAGTCAATGGTTTGATGGAGCAAATCATTGTAGCGAGTTTGGGCTTCTTCCTCAATAAACACTCCCCATCCAGAAACAATGTCAGCGATGCTCTCCTGGGTGCCAGAAGATTGTCCCCTTGTTCTTCTTGTTCTCTTGCTCATTTTCTGAAACAGGAAATCAAAAAGATTGGGAACAAATGAGTAATATTCAAGCTGCTAAAAATGACATCAGAAGGCTCTGACGGCGTCACGCCAAAGGGCTGACGCCGTCCCAACCAGAAAAATTCAAATCCGACGTTTGCGAGGGAAAAATCCAGGTTTTTAACCATAACCCTTAACCCAAACACCCCTGCTACAGCAACAATGGTGCATTGGCTAGGTGGTTTAGTCCCTAAGCCGTCTAAGGCTTCTCGCAAAATCAAACCCACATGATAACACTACTATTCACCTAATCTTAAGCCTAATTAACAAGATTCATGGGCGACATTTAGCATTAATCAAATCAATTAGGGGATTTCGGATTGAAAGGGGAAATCAAAATTGAGCGAGAAATAGAGCAATTGACTAGACAAAGATCAATGAATATTACTTACCTTGTGGAGATTGACGACATAAAGTGGTGAATTTGATGTGGAGAAATCGTGGTAGTGTGGTGTGGGGCGGATAGAATGTGTAGGGTAGAGAATGAAAGAGATGTTTGGTGTTTTTATTCGTCTGATCTGCCTTAGCGACGGCGTCACCCTTTGCGTGGTGACGGCGTCACGCCCAAATTTTTGCAAAAGAGGCTGTTTTTATGAATCAGCCCGGATAAAAAATCTTGTTACTATTTTTGACAAAGATTTTGGTTTTTATTTTAAAATTCATTTTATCAATCCACTTGCAATCTCTACAGAGGTGAGCAATTCACATGTCAAATTGTCTTTCAACTGGTATTCTAGAAATATTGAAATGTCGGTGGTGAGGGATTTTCGATCCCAGTTTAAAACCAAAAGAACGTTTCCTTATGTCAGGAAAGTTGGGAAGCGATACGTGCACCCTTCCAATGAATATGTCCCTAAGAAATGTCTCTTTTATGCAGGGAGCGTTGAGGCAAGAATTCATACAAAGATGTGATTCCTTGAGGGGGGTTGCCTTGCTTATTGGAATTGGAGAGGGTTCAGGAATCATTCTAACGAGCTCCGGTATCGCATATACCTTTTCTATCTTTTTAGGTACATTATTCCTTGCGATTTCTTCACGGAGTTTTAGCATGAAGTTGTCAACTAGCTCCAAGAAAAGTGTCGTGTGTTTTCCTCATTTGAGCTTCGAGGTGTTTTATTTCCTTTTCTTGCTTGTTGACAAATGTCAACATTATGTCCTCGAATTGATCTTGCAGGGATTTTCTTGGGAGCAAAAATTCACATGCTCATAATCATGGGTGGTTACTTCCAACAATTCGTTCACTTGTTCCTCCATACTCTTAAACAGTTGTGCGCTGGAATCCAAACTATTTTCATGGATTATCGGAATTTCCCATCCTTCTTCTTCATATTGTGCTAAGTCTTCGATGACTTCCAAACATGCTTCAACATTGAGGTTACTTAGCATTCCACCGGCGGCATAATCAATGGTTTGTCGGGTGGAGGGACTGACATGATCGCAGAAGATTTGTACTTGAAGCTAAAGATTGATGCCGTGATGAGGGACTTTATGGGGCAAGTCCTTGAATCGAGTCCATGCCTCGTAGAGAGATTCACCTTGAAGTTGTTGGAACATCAAGATTTCATTCCTAAGTTTGGTAGTTCTCCCCGGTGGGAAAAATTGGGCAAGGAAACGAGTGGTGAGATCATCCCAACTTGAGATGGATCCGGCGGGAAGTCGCTCAAGCCAATTACTAGCTTGGTCCCGTAGAGAGAATTGGAAGAGACGCAAGTGCGTGGTCACCCATGTGGTAGCATCAAGGTCGATGGAATCAACGATTTTAATGAAATCTTTGAGATGCTGATTAGGATCTTCGGAACGAAGTCCATGGAATACACATCCGTTTTGCACCAACCGGATGGTGTCAGATCTCAGGGCCGTAGTTTGAGCTTGATCGGGGAGCTCAATAGTGTTCCTATAGCCTTGGTGGCTTGGTCTAGAGTATTCACCAAGAGTACAGCCTCTTGGCGGGTTAATGATTGGTGGATCGATGAGTGGTGGCGGGTTATCACCTTCCATGATGAAAAGTGATGGGATTACTAACAAAGTCACGAAGAAGGGGATAGACTACGAGGAAGCTAAAATGAGAAAAATCTTACTTGATAGGAATCAAGCAAGGAACCTAAACGAGATGAAAATCTAACTAGCTATTCTATTCCCGGCAGCGCGCCTAAAACTTGATGCACATATAAGGCGTTCGGGGTCAAAGGAACTTCCTTTCGTCGAGCAAGTTTTTCAACACCCTAGGCGATGAACCTAATCGTTGTAGTGTAGTATTGGGTAAGCCTCGGGTATTGATATCGTTCTCTGGGGAATAGGAATGCTAGTGAGAAGTGTACTACGCTAAGGTTGAGGTTGAGGAAGATTATTTTTATCTTTTATATATTTTTATAAAGCTAAGGGTAAAATCTTGGGGTTTGGATTTGGGGTTGGTACTTCTACCGATTACTCTACTATCTAATTATCTAAACTAATGGGTAGTCTATGTCTTTTGATGTGTGCTCGTATGATGATTAAAATGTGTTTACCTAGATACTATTACTCCCTAGTTATCTTTTATTGGTGGTTGAATTGTCACGTCCTTATTCTTAACGCGTTGTGTTTTCTAAGGTCGTAGGGTATGCGTTTCTCCCTAACTCTTTGAGACTACCTTAAGGTTATTGCCTACGAAATCTCTAGGTTTCATAAACTAACTCTAAGGTTATCTTTGGATGTTTAACCTACAATTCCACTACGTGATTTATAAGCTAAGGTTCACAAAGATTACTCAAGCATTCAAACACAACGATGGCCTAATGCACTCCTAAGCCAATTACAATTAAGATAAGAGACAACCAATCAATAACTAATAACTAGGTTTCATAGATCTAAGCAAACACACAAGAAATTTAGCCGGACATGTTAAACATGCAAGCATACACACATTCAATCGAAGACATAATGAAATCAATGAAGTAAAACACTTATCTTGATGTAAAATAGGGTATGACAACCCTAAGATACTGTCCAAACCGGACTACAATCGTTTTAGGTTTTTACTCCACAAGTCTAGCTCCTTAAAATTCTGAAAATTCGATTTCTATATATAGTTTTACAACTGCGACGGCGTCGCCTTATAGTTGGGATGCCGTCAGATCGCCGTCATTAGGGTTTCGTCTTGGCCAAGTCATTGTTAGGACGATGTCATGTTGTGGTTGTGACGCCGTCGCCTTCGAGAGTGACGTCTTCGAATCTTGATCTAGGCCGTCGAGAAGAAAAGTCTTCGTGACGCCTTCCTTTTCAAAGCCCCGACGCCGCAAAAAGTCTCTTGAGTGTCACAAATAATTACGTGAGAGGGACGGCGCCGCTCTTGAGTCGTAGCAGTGTCTTTGATCTTGACTTAGCCATTTTCTTCATATATTCACTCCTTTTCGTCCAAATATGCATCATTCCAGATTTTGCTTCCAAGAGACCTAAAAGTGAAAATGAACGAAATTAAACAAGAATAGATATAAAGTGGGCGATTAAGGGCTTAAATGGCCCCTCAAAGTGTAAATTTATCAATCCACTATGTTAAACCTTTAGGTGTCTTGATCTTGACTTGAGCCATTTTCCTAATAAAGATTCACAAATGCATTAAATTTCGAGGTTTAATATTCAAATTCATCATAAACCTATCATTCACTATGGTTTACATTTTGCTTCCAAGAAACCTAAAACTAGTAAAGTGGATGCCCTTAAAATTAATTTATACAATAAAATTCATATAAAAAACTGGGCGATTAAAAAATGTCATTAAATGACACCTTAAAAGTGTCTTCATCGATTCATAAATTTATTATATCCGAAACTTATCAAAACAAGATTCAATCAAATATTTTCAAATATTTTCATTCAAATATTGACCAATTGGCACTGGGTATATTCTTAATGCCGAGGATGAATATTTACAAATTTCGGAACGAGTTTCTCATGATAGTTTGAATAAGTTTGTAGGTAGGTTATTAAACTATGCAGAAGAAAATATTTGTGAAGACCTACACAGAGTGATATACATCTTTTGTATAGAGCACACAAAGAATTACATGATTTTCCTGAAATGTTAGGGAGCACTGACTGCACACATTTTCAGTAGGAAAATTGCCCCACTAGATGGCGAGGTCAATTTATGAGAGGTGATCGTTCGCATCCGACAATTATGTTGGAAGCATTTGCATCACAAGACTTGTGGATTTGGCATGCATTTTTTGGAGTTTTGGATGCGAACATTGACCTTAATATTCTCCATCAGTCGCCATTGCTAAACGACATCAAAGATGGCGTTGCACCTGAGTGTCCATTTGAAGTGAACAACAATGTCTACGCTTTTGGGTATTATCTTGATGATGGAATATATCTTGAAGAAGCTACATTTGTCAAAGCGTACAAACACCCAACGCCAAACGACGTTAAACAACAAAGGTTAAAAAAGCACATGAACAGCAAGAAAAGACATAGAACGAGCATTCAGTGTTTTGAAAAAAACGATGGGCGGTATTTAATAATCTTGCTCGAGCGGTAAAGCCCGATAACATAAAAAAACATGATTTATGCATTCATATTACATAATAGTATATTAAACGATGAAAAACATGCAATATGTCCTAAATTTTATGAAGATGAAGTTCCAAATTGTGAGCTTCAACAAGATCAAGAATCAAGATTGTACACGATCTATCAATTAAAAGATCGTGTAACTTATCATAATATTCGTTATGATCTAAAAGAGCATATTATTCGCACTTACATTCCGAATGTAGATGAAGATTAGCCTTTTATTTCGTTAGCAACTTGTTTTTTCTTTGTAACGTTCTAAATTAAGTTGTAATGTTTTTTTAAGTTAATGAATACATGTTTCATTTTATATACTATGTTATTCAAATTATTTATTTTTAATAGAAAAAATAGAATTGAATGGATGAGAGACATAATTGAAATGTCCTGAGAATCAAAACACATTTATTAATTGAATTGTCCTTATCATATTTATGATATAGATGAAGTGTTTTATCAAATATGCTAAAATTTGAGCACCACATTTATTAATTGTTTCATCAAAACACATTTTTAGAATCATTATGTCCTTTGAAAATTCAAATTGGCTTCACATTTATAGCCCTCAACTAACATTTATTTTTTCATATTTTCTAAACCCTAAAGCTATCCTATAAATATCTCTCAAATCTTATAAATTTTTCACAACTTACTTTGTACTTCTCTACATCTCATAAAATAATACACACTTTCTTATTTCGCTTCAAATTTCATCTCAAATGGAGCCAAACAAATCACCTCAAGATATAACAACACCCATTTCATCTTGACGGTCTTGTCACAAAAATCATCGTACATCGTCATCACTTAATCCTTATTATCTTGATACATCACCATTTCAATACAACTACTCAACCATTTCACCACCAATCAATTTTCAAGCCGCAACTTACAATTACCATTCACAGAATCAATACTCAACACGTCCACAAAATTTATTTTTAGCACAAAATCCATACAACCCACTATATCCACCTCAATACATTCAAACATCACCTCCACAACCTCAATTTTTTGCACCATCACCACCGCCATATTTCCAAACTTCCCCACCACTTCACGAGATACACGAAGATGACAACCGAATAGACTACCCCCCGTTGGATGGACATCAGAAGAAGAAGTTATTTTAGCAAACAGATGGGTCCATGAATCTGAGGATGACAACATTAGGAACTATCAAACCGCCTCCCCATTTTGGACTCGAGTCCTTGAATACTTCATGCAAACATATCCGGATACCGATTGTACTCACCATCAATTAAACTCCAACTTTAATGACATGAAGTCGCGACTCTATTTCTTTTCCACTAAATACAACCAATTGTATGAAAATATAAAAAGTGGACAAAATGATGAAGATATTTTAAAGTCCGCGCATAACGACTATAAGGTAGAGAAAGGACATCCTTTTTCTTACATTCATGTATGTGAAGTTTTAATGAGTTGCAAAAAATGGAAGGCACCGGTATTCCAAATTTAGTGGTGGTTTTTTAAAAAGTCAAAAACTTCATATTCCAACTCATGTTCTGTCCCATTTGATCTTAATCTAGAGTTTGATGATGATTTTGATGATTCTCAATCTTCACAAGCCTCAGAACGAAAGAGGAAAGTAAAAAGAAGTTTTAATACATACGCAAAAAAAGTTGGTAGAAGCCACTGAAAAACAAGCCAAGGCATATCTACCTATATTATAAGTAAGAGCCTCAAAATTACTGTAGAGCCTTGAAAAAAAGACACATCAGCAGGCAAGAACCTTGAAAAAAAGACACGTCAGTATCAAACACTTAGCTACTGTTTAAGGTTTGAAATTTGAAGCCATCTTTCACTTGTTGCTCAAAAAGTCGTGCCTCTCTCTTCACACACATTTCATTTACTCACTCTATCTCTCTCAAACCTTCAACTATACACTCCCCCTTTACATTTTCCGGTGACAGCTATTTCAACAACGCTAACACCCTCTTTCTTTTCGGCATGTATTTTCTATTTGATTACCCGATTTGAGTAGGTTTTTGAAGTGGTGGTGGTGGGGAGTGGATACATTCTTTTTACTTGTTTCTTGATGGGGGATAATGACAATGCTCCTTTGTCACGGAAAGCAAAAGATGGTATAACTACTCTTTTACTTGTGTATGTTTTCACAATCTCTTTGTGTATTTGTCTTTAGAATTTAAATGCATGCGTGGATTTCGTATTATGATAAGATTCATGTGTTTCAGTGTGTTTTGGGTGGTGAGAATATTATGAGTGTTGGTATGTTTTGTGTTTTCTTCTTCTTTTGTTACAGATGTGAGAGTGGGCAAAAGAAGAAAATATTTATATTTTGTTATTATAGGATTTTGGTCATTTAGTGTCTTGGATTGTTGGTTCCTATTAATAGACAGATGATGAGTATTTGCTTGTGTCAGTTCATGGTGGTAGTGGTGTAGTTAGTATATTAAGTAAGCTTTAAATCTAAGCAAGACACATTATATTACAATAGATAATGGTTTAAATGGAAAACTTGAAAATTTATAAAGTATCACCATAGCTCTACTTGAATGTTTGATCTTTTCACAAGGAGGTTTTGATATTTCTTTTAACTAGGTATGTTAGGATTTAGTAAATCCATGTAATAAAGAGTCGGTCACCTCAAGTATATGTAATCGTTAAAAGCTCGTAGTCGAGATTATTATAAGTTAAGTAGTATTTAGTTTAAGTAACACCGTGGAGGATGGACGGTCTTTACCCATTGTATGCACGATCCATGTACTGATAGGTGGCGATTTATGTAATGACTATAAATACTCTCTACCTCCCAAGGTATAGAGTTGGAGCTCATAATAAGATTTTTCTTTCTCTCACTAAAGTTCCCTAAACCTCTAACTTTCTCTCTCTAGAACTCATAATACGCCTATTTGATCTTATGGTTTAGTGTGTTTGTGAAATCCAATATGTTACAAATGGTATCAAGAGCCAAGGTTTGATCATATCTTACATATCCTTGGATTTCTAGTAATTTTTAGATGGTTTTTGAGTTTGAGAAAGTTTAGTGGTTTTTGCATCATTTGGATCACTTCTTGTGTTAAAGTTTGAATTTTGGGTGTACTTTTGTGTTTAGAATCACTGTATGTGCTTGGGTGTTGATTTGGTAAGCTTGAATCACTGTGGTTGGACTTGGTTTGGATTGAAAAGTGTGTTTTTGAAGTTTTTCTTGGTAGCGACTTGGTTCTCGTTGTGTTTTTCATCGTAGCGACTTGCTTCAGTAAAAGTTAGCGAGTTACAGTGTTAGTTGTTAGCGACTTGGTCCTAGCGACTTGTCTTTTGAGACAAGCCGACAAATAGTACAAGTTAGTGGATTCTCCACTACGGCTAGCGACTTAGTGAGGGTAGCGACTTGCTTCAGAAAGTGTTAGCGAGTTGTAGTGTAAGCTGTTTAGCGACTTGGTGCTTAGCGACTTGGTTCAAGTGTTATAGCGACTTGGTAGTTAGCGACTTGGTGACTTAGCGACTTGGTTCAAGGGTTATAGCGACTTGGTTGATTCTTACTAAGAAGAAGTTTGACCAAAGTTGACTTTTACGTCAAAACTTCAAGCGGCCATAACTTTTGATCCAGAACTCCGTTTTCGTGAAATACTTGTCAAAACGACCTAACACACTGAATATTGTGAGGCTTCAAAACGAAGTCGTGAAACGAATTTTTCGAGGCCCAAATCCCCTCCGAAAGGAAGTTATTGAGCTTTTAAGTTTTTAGACCTAAATTTCACGGTAAAAATGTGCATTAACAAAACCAATTCACAACCAAATAACACTTCAGCTAATCCTTCAAACAATCATCACTCCTAACACACAATTGTCTATCATTGTGTTGATCCATCAGTCATCTTAACACATTCCATTGGTCATTGCTTAACGGTTTGGTCTTGATTTTAGTAAAATCCCGCGAAAGTTTTATTTCTCGGTTTAAATCATAGACTTGTAAAATCCGTGCATTCTACCACATCATGTCTTACTCTATTGACCGGTGATTTCGAAGTACTCAAAGCTGTATGATCTTGTAGACAAGCATGAGAATATTAGCTATCTTGGTCGAATACGAGATGATGGAATCTATCAATGATGATTTGAGTTCTTCATGCTCGAGTCCAATGAAAAGAATTGCACTGATTGGACTACGAATGCCATGCATAAGGAAAGTAGCATTGAATCTTATCAACAACTTCACTCACACCTTATGTTACTCACACCGATTGGAATGGAGCGAACATGCATTGCCCTTTTCCGTCAAGACTTTTCCACATTAACGGAACAATACTATTGAACTTAGAACAATTGGAACAACAACTTGATAAAGAGAAGGTTCAAAGGTTAGGTCGGTCTTTGCACTTCAAGTGATCCACAACCAATTTCACCATTCATTAGGGGAATTTACATCGATTATGATCAAGACATGACTAAAATGTCTTTCAAGAGACACATTTGGAATGGAAATTAGCGTGTTCATTGAGACATTCATACAACTCATGGATAATGTGGAGAAGTACATTGAGGAAGTTACACATAAAGATGAAAACGTGAATGAGTGTCGGTGCGGTTGAGAGATAGTTGTGATAAGTTGGGTAATGTATCCATTGAAGAATCGGGTGTTCTTGAATGCGAATGTCGAGTCAACATATAATGATGAGTCGGGTAAAGCACCGGATGATGGATCGGTTGGCAATGAATCTGAGGCTCGAGATTGATAAGCTTGACACATCCGGTGTCCAAATGACTCTTGTTACACATGATGTGGATGCAAATATCGAGACTGAAAAGTGAGCGGTGTCATGTAATGAGGTACCTTTTCTGCTCAACATAGTGCATCGCTAAAGTACTTAAACTAACGGTCATGATGTTGAACATGACTTTCATAAATGTTCACATCGAGGGTGAGTCTCGAGATTAAGTGTTTCAAAACAAAGATATGGTTGATAAGAAGGTTTTGATGAACTTTCAAACAAATTCTCAAATCTTGAAAAACATTGCATTTCACTTGAAATCGCGATTCGAGTAAAGAAGAAAGTTTTCAACTTAACAAACCATGTAAAAACCGTAACTTCACGAATTCCGTGAACTTTTGAAATTAACACTTTGAAAGCTCGACTTCAGACAAAGAATCAACCATTTACAATGCGAAGAAACATATTTACATCTTGAATGAGAAAAGTAATTTAGTCATGAATACACAAGACATTGATGCTATTATAACAAGAAATAATGAACTGTCAATTTATGTGGCTAAATTACTAAAGGAAAATGAGTCTTTGAAAGCATCACATAGAACTAAGTGGCTCATCAAAGAAGCTAGAACTAAGTCAATGGAACAAACAAACTCTTTGATAGAAAAAATTGATGAACTCAAAGCTCAACTTGGGATAAGAGTTTACGCTATTGTTGCCTTAAAGAATGAGCTTAGAAAAGCTGTAGGGAAAAGTGTGAACACTAAGTTTACAAAACCATCAACCTTGGAAACCGCTTTCTCATCCCATTAGAAACCGATTCATTGTTAGGCGACCTCTGCGTTTATATCCGAAAGACCAAAATTTTCAAAAACACGGTTTGCCTCCCAAGTTGATGAGAAACAAGTTTTGTCAAAACTAGTCACTTCACCTGTGTTACCTAAGAGTCATGCTTCTAGTTCCTCTAAACCTCAACATGCAGCTACTTTTACTCCTAGCACCTCTAGGATTAGTTCAAAAACAGTGTCAAAACCAAGCATTAAAACCCATAATTCATATGATATGAATGACTTGTGGAAGAACTATTATCTAGAAAAAGATAGGAAAAAGGCACAGATTCGAAAAGACGGAATTTTAGGTGCAAGACCTAGGGTGAGGAATTCTACGATATTTCAAGGCACTACTAGTAGTTATAAACCACTACCTAGGAACACTCAAAAGACTATGGATTGGCGTGCATCTAATAGTAGTTATGTGCATAAGAATGCTAAGCATGTAGAAAACAAAACTAGAAATTCTGAGTCTTTTCCGAATAAGAAACATTTTCCTTATTCACATGCTAAGGTACAATCCACTAAGACTACTAACGTGACTAAGGTTCAACATGTTGTGAAGCAAAACAAGCCAAAAACTTCGCCTAGATGGATACCAACTGCTAAATCTTTGGAAACTAGGAACATGGATAAGTCTTCCACTATGCATAAGAAGCCATACAATCCTAGACCTTGCCATAAGTGGATACTATCGGGTAGAATGTTTAAGGATGCTGGACTTAGGTGGATTCCTACCGGAAAGCTGTTTTCCGATGACAAAATCAAGGTTGACCGTGAAACCCCAAAGGGTTTGGATACTAATGTCACTAACCAATATATATGCAATCAAGCTTGTAATGTTAGTGCATGTAGTCCTTCCTTAGTTGTAGATACTTCGATCCTTCACTACATGGACTAGCTTAAAGTATGTATTACAAATGGATTGATATCTCATAACTCACGGGTTCAAGTAACTCAATCTTGCTATTCTTTCGGCTATGATGTCTGTTCACATCAGTTCAGGCCTCGTACTTCATCATAATGGCGTCTGCAGATAACACTTCAGGCCCCGTTCCTCATAGAAAAGAAAGGTGTACGCTTTAGTGCGCTTTATCTTCGAAGAAGAAATCTTCATGTTTATGTCCATTCTCATCGACATTATTCATCAACAAGCTTCATGTTTCTCCCATGCTCATTCGGTCATCAAATGGATCTCGTTCATTGGTGTATATTCTTATTCACTTGGTTAAATCAAAATGGCAACTTCGGATGCAATTTTGAGGGGAAAGAGTGAATTTACTACATGTTGATGGATGTTGATGGAAACTTCATGTTTCTCTCTCCAATGCCTAATGTTTCACTTACTAAGGATAAATGGGATTTATTGTTTGGGATTCATTGTTTCAAGATATGTTTGATGAGTACTTCCAACCTCCAACGAATGTTGATCATCGAGTTCTGAAGCTCATGCTCGGTTCCTCTTGACTCAACGGTTCACCATCTAAGTACTTCTCGAATTCTCAAGAAACCTTATCTCCGCCACTTCACAAGGCGTTGTTAATGACTATCATTGCGATTGCACTCATGAATAGTGATACGCTCTTTGGTATTCCTTTGCCAAATCTTCACGGATCATTGTTTCGTTGTTCTTTCCTAAATGTGTACTCTGTAAATCAACCACATGAACATTAAGGAAAATGACATCCTCATCCGCTCAAAGACATTATTGGTGAATCTTCCAGATCAGTCTCTACATGTATACCTTTGGGAAGAATGCATTGATGTTGAGGAATCATTTGTTCCGGTTCATTTAGTGGATCAATGTACATCCGATTGTATGTTTATTCACGTGTTGGGCATTTGACTCAAGTTGATTACTTCAGAGTTCATCATTTATCACTTATTTGAGATTGAAGTTGACTTTCAACAAAGGCGTGTTCTTATTTGATAACTTGCTCGGGCTTAAGATTATGAGTTGAAGACTTAGATTATCTAGTTACCAGCAATCGGGGTGGTTGGTTGAAGACCTGGTTAACTATCACTATTAGGAGTTACGTTGTTTTACTCAGTGTCACATGCATATGATGATGTGGATAATCTCAAGAGGTGTTAGTGTCTCATACTTTGTTTGAGTAGTGAGTACTTGGAGATTTGCTTGAAGCATAGATTCTCGACACAATTCTTCATCATTAAGTGCAAGCTTAAGATGCAAATGCGGGGAATTCGACGTCGGTTTCAAGTTTGGTATATCGGGTTTTCTTCAACAGTGGTCACTTCAAATTGTCTACATATGGGTTGATAAAGATAGTCAGAGAGAGTTTCTATAGCAATTGATTCTCATATGATTCATTTGAGCTAATTGTTTGTTCTTCTCTATTTCAAGAGTATTTGGCATGTATAATGTGTTGCTGATTACGAGGTATCAAAACCGGCAAGGGGAAGGAGATACACATCTAAACACACAACAGTACACGTGATGAACTTAATACTTCTTATCTATTGAAGTAATCCGGGAAAGACAAATGTCATAACCGAGAGAAACTCAGTGTTTAACTCGTAGCCTTTGGTGTGTTATTCCAACTATTTGGGGAAGGATATATTATTCCAACTATTTGGGGGAAGGATGCATTATTCCAACCATTTGGGGGAAGTGGTCTCGGATACTTTTGGTATGAGTTATCTTAGCTTTTAGTAGGAAGAAATATGAGAAGAATATTTGGAGCGTGAGATGATATTGCCGATCGACATCGTCTATATGATTTATGATAAAGTGCTTCCGGTTAGTGCTTCATGTACACAATGTAATGATGATTCCGATGAGATCGCAACCATCGGGGAGATATATGTACATCGTGGTCGCACAACATATTCACATGATCGAGCTTAATCGGTTATTCGAGTTGACTTCGCAGAGAAGATCGGTGATTCAACCGTTTTGTGATGTCGTTATCTCTACTCGGTTGGGTACTTGTGTACATTATGGGCGATTGGTTATATGGAAGATAACCGGAATGCACTTGGTAAAATGAAGATGTTGATATCTTGTTCCCTGAATAGACAATCGGGTCAATCTCGAAGAGTAATGTGTACATCGGGACGCACAACAAGTTCATGTGATCGGACTTAATCGGTTATTCGGTTTGATAACCAGGGACGATCAATGTTTCAACTTGTTACTTCATTGTTCTCGTGATTCTTGAGTCTTGAGCTTCATTCAATGAGACCGTTCTTATTCACTTCTACTTCCTAGGGAAATGGTCTTTATTCGATGTTTGTCGGTTTGGGGGAAAGCTACCAAAGATTCAGATTGAGAAGTCTCATGTTCAGTCGATTTTCTTAGATGCCTTGAATGCTTTGGTGGTGAAAGTTTAAGAGATGATGACTTCTATCTTCTACAAAGTGCTGAACGATTTCCTTATCTCGGTACTCGTATCATCATCCTCTTAAACTATTTCTCTATCTTTGTAAATATTTATCAAAAACAAAATACAAAAATATAAAACCAACAAAAAGAAAATAGAAAAATAGAAAATTTCAAAAACCCATAAAAATCAGAAAATTAAAAAATACCAAAAATATTTTTTCTAAAGACATGTCTTCTGGTATCGATAACATCTACGGTCTTAGAAATATCATTCAATAATGGCACGGGACTTTAGATGAAGTTCGAGCAGGAGGTGTAAATATTTCTTTCTAAACATGTCTCAAAAAAAAATATGGCTTACAGTTACTTCTGACTGTGACCCGCGCTTAAACCATGGCTTGCTATTATTTCAGATAGCAACCCGCTCTTTCAAGAAAGGAAAGTGCTGCGCTAAATCAATTTTCAAAGGACTGCTGTTCCCACACAATTGTTTTTCCGTCTAAAAATTCTTCAGAAAAATATTTGTTGTTTTCTAAATGGTGGAAAATGAGTTGCTTGAAAATCTATCAGTTTCAGAATTTTCGTAAAAATTGAAAACTCAATCAATAACTTCAGCGCTTTTAGAACTTTTTAGAAAATGAGTCATTGATTGAGGGGGAGAATGTTTTCAAATTTATATCATCTATCGGACTTTCTTAATTATCCTAATATGCTTAATTTAAAATGATGTTAACCTATGTTGAAGGACTAGGTGCCTAGGATATGATTGTTAGGATTAGATGATTAGAGTTTGATAAACACATAATTCCCATACTTTAAATGATCTGATTGACATGTTGAATTGACTTTTATTAGTCGATTGTTGTTTGGGTGATGTCGACCACCATATATCTGTATGTGTGTTCACTAACGTATGCAGGTATATTGGTATAAAAGAATGTTCCCGATCCGGATCCCACAACTAAAGATGATTGGATGCCGAAAGGAAAGGGTAACTATATATTGGGTTGACAAATGAAGAAACAGAGCTTAATTGGACTTCTATGGAGAGTTGACATATATGCAACGTAAGAGGTCTCACTGCATCAGCAGATGGTTTTCTTCTAAGTGATTGAAGAAAGCGGAGCTTAATTTGACCTCGATTGGCATTAAAATGCAACGTAAGAAGTCTCACCGCATTTGCAGACGGTTTTCTTCAAGCCCTACAAGAACAACATCAGAGATCTGACTCAACCACCTAACGTATCTTTGTGCGGATACCATTTTAAACAATTTTGAGAAAATTTCATTAAATTGTTTTGAAAATGGAAAATATTGTTTTTTAAAATTAATTGGACTTAACTTTGAAAATCACCGGACTTTATTTTATCAAAACCTAAGTCACTCAATCAACGACTACTGTCATGGATTGAGGGGGAGAGTGATTTAATTTAAAGTATTTTCAAACAATATATCTTCAAAAGAGTCCGTTTGTACGTTAAAAAGTGGTATGATTTTCTTTAAAACCCAAAGATCTTTCAAAATGAAATTTTTTCTGTTCTTGTTTGATTGTGAAAATGTTTTATTTTACCTAAAAGATCTTTAAAAAAATTATCATACGACACTAACAATCTTTTAATGTCTAAATCGTTCCACTATCGAATTAAATTAATCAACACGCTTTTCTCCATGTTTTCTAAACCTATTTAAATCACTGGGATCCAAAATCTCAAAGGATTTGATATTTTGATCGGGGAGAAATGTGATTTAAATATAATCGATAACAAGTGATCGTTTTGACTCGATGTGACAGACTCTCCCGTATGTGCTAAAATGCTTTCGAATCTCGAAGCACATATTAAGGGGGAGCATTTATAAAGAAATTAAACTATCAAGGTACAAAGGTTTCAACGTTTTATCATATGTACCTTGATGGAGTTTGAAATGGTTTTCTCTATAGCAAATGTGATCGTGAAAGTACTTCAAAAACCTCTTGCCTCTATGTGCAAAAGGATTTTCAAATATCCTATGCACATATTGAGGGGGAGAATTTTACCAAGAAAATCAAATGGCTTTTTCGTACGAAATTGTGATCAAGAATTTGTTTCAAAGAACTCTTGCCTCCATGTGCTAAACAATTTCTAAATCATATGCACATGTTGAGGGGGAGGTTTTCTAAATGATCAAAACTATTAAGGTACAAAATGCTTTGATCTCGTATCACAAGTACCTTGATTGATTTTCCAAATGATTTTTCAATTGGTTTCATGAAGGAAAGAACAATACCAAAAGACCGACCAATTTATTTTATGCATGGAGTTATAAGGATGGTTAGGTTAGGTATTCGTTCCCACGATCCATGAACCGGAGGGATCTACCAGGACAATCCACTAGATAGTGTAGTCCTTAGGTATGTTGAAAAAAGGAGAAAAGTGAGAAATGGGAAGAGTGCGGACCGAGACAGAGCTAATCTTGGAATAAACCCAACAAGGTTCTAGTTATGAAGTCTCGGTAAGCTTGAAGGGGTTGAAGAATGAAAAGAATTGGAATGTGAAAAGGGTGAAAAGAAATATCCTCCAATAATTCAACCTTAGGGCGATGTACGGGTTCAATACATATACTCTTGGTGGTTACCAAGGTAACACCGGTATTGAAGACAAGACGTCATAGACCCGATGACGCACGACGCACTAAACCTTCCCAAGCTACTCAAGTTCCTCTTAAAGGGCTTGTTTCATTCTCATGGGGAACCGACATTGTCGATCGATTTTCTCTTAGAGATTGTTGATATTGAAGAAAGACCCTCTCCTAGTCTCCGATAGGAACCAAATGTGCACAATTGAGTCTAGAGCCAAGAGATCATCCACAATATCTCATTAGGACACTATTCTTGAAGACTTGCTTGCTTCACACAATGTGGAAAGTAAGAATATATTAAGAGTCCTCGCATTATCCTTGTGGTATTGCGGAGCATCGAGTGGTATGTAAAAGTATTCACGATGAAGATGGAAATCCTTCTAGAGCCAACATCAAACAAGCTCTTGGTGGGTGACATGTGAGATCTTCTCGTAGATCAAGCTTGTGACAAGCTGGATAGAAACGATGGGAGATTCAATCTTGAATCAACCTTGGTCCGAGAATGGAATTGACGAATACTTTTGGAAAAACCGTTCGATGTGCAAAACTTCTTTTCTCTAGCACATCGAATGTGTACTTATGTTTTCAAACACAAAAAGTATCTCTGATTGAAAAAATACTTTTGGAAAAACCGTTTGATATGCGAATCTCTTCTTTTCTCTAGCACGTCGAATGTGTATTCTCTTTCAAATATAAAAAGTATTTATGATTGAAAATTGATCTTTCTCATAAAACCTTCGTCGTATTGCAAAACTCTTTCTTCTAAGCAATACGCGATTGGTTTTCAAATCAACTTTTCATCAATCAGTGAACCTCAATTCTTTGGTTCACTCACTCCGTGTTGTCTTCTTTGAGACATTCCAGTTTGAGAACGACTAGAGCGGTGCGAAACCTGTCAAGAGATTCTTGAATTATACGATCACAGGCGGTACTTGTCTTGATCAGCGGGAACCGTGGGCCATGCACCTCAATTCAACAAAAGTGATCAAAGACACTTTTGTGCGCTTTATTGCTAACTGTTTTATGCAGGTTCACCCGACGTTTGCAGCTGATCAGAATTGAGAAGTCAATCCATAGACGCATGCTCACACACCACATTCATATCTAAAGAATTCATGATAAGTGCATAACTTCATCAACGACTCTGATATTTTCACTCCATGCTTCTGCTACGCTGCTGGAAATATTATGAATCAACAAAAGCTTCCGCTACTCTGTTGAGAAGATATCATGATCCAAAATGTGAGCATGTCGGTCCAAAAGTCACAACATCACATGAAGGCAACACAACAAATCGATGATCCAGAGATTTACTGTGGCTGATGATCTCAAAGAAAGCTCAAAACTCATCATCACGTGGATCAGATAAAGACCTCCACTTGGGCTATCCAAACATGCATCAATGAAGAATCAATGACTACAGACTCTGAGCAAAACGATAACAAGAATGCAAGAACAATCTTTATGTAAAATCTGTTTGTATTCAATGTATGTTTGAGGTGATCTTGAGGTGACCTCCATAGGGAGATTGTTAGGATTTAGTAAATCCATGTAATAAAGAGTCGGTCACCTCAAGTATATGTAATCGTTAAAAGCTCGTAGTCGTGAGATTATTATAAGTTAAGTAGTATTTAGTTTAAGTAACACCGTGGAGGACAGACGGTCTTTACCCAATGTATGCACGATCCACGGCCGATGGGTGGCGATTTATGTAATGATTAAATACTCTCTACCTCCCAGGTAGAGTTGGAGCTCATAATAAGATTTTCTTTTTCTCACTAAAGTTCCCTAAACCTCTAACTTTCTCTCTCTAGAACTCATAATACGCCTATTTGATCTTATGGTTTAGTGTGTTTGTGAAATCCAATATGTTACAAGGTAAAAAAAAATGAGTTTTGTATAATGATTGATGTGAAATGTGTTATTTTAATTAGCCCATATTACATACATTTCATTCTTAGTTCAGTTATGCGGACAAAGTTAATCTTATTTGACAAACTTTTCGATTGCTAATAATATATGGATTTGTAACTTTTACATATTTCACTACATGTTTAATACGTAATATAAAAGGCATTTTGTTGTACAAGTTAACAGTAAATTAAATACTACTACGTATCTTTCATTATATCAGGTACCATTTGAGTATTTCACACATTAGAGATACACACTGAAACTGGAATGTGTCAAGAAAATACTATGCAACTGAGCTATAATGAAAATAATAACAACTGATCGATCATTAGAAAGAATTACAATTTTTTTACATGTATGAAGAAGAATAAAAAAAGGTGTATCGTTAGGTTTGAACACAATAAGAACCTGGTTCATCTACTTGGCATCGCCTTTCTCTCCGAACGACCTAACGACGACCTAATTCTTGCGATGGTGACGACAATTTTTTAATCAAATACTTTTAAAACAAAATTAAACTTCATTAATAAAAATACTTAACATTACAACAATAATTAAAAACTTAAACTAATAAAATGTAGGCGTTACAATACTTATTAAAAGCGAAAACATCACAAAACTCTTCATCGTCAGTTACGTCTTCGTCACTTTCGTCTTCGCCTTCAATCTCTTGATTGCCTGCATTTCCACGGTTTCTCCAAATGTGTTCGACCAAATCAGATTTTACGTTTAGATGAGTTGATCGATCCGTTAACTACTAAGGATTCTGCATGGGATTTTACCGGATCATGATCACGGTGGCCCTCTTGTGGAACCATGTAGGACAAATCGCCCGCTACTTGTGTTTGATGATCATATTATGTAATATGATGCATGTATACACAATATTTTCGAGATCTTGTTTATGCAGCCCTCGAGCCGGAACTTTAAGCATTTTCCACTTCTTCTTCAACACACCGAAAGCTCGTTCCACATCTTTCCTTGCTGCTCCGTGCTTCCTCTTGTACAATATTCTTTTTTCATCACCAGTAGGAGGATTTGAAATGGACTTAATAAGAACAGACCATTCGGATATATCCGTCGATGAAGATAATATCCCTTTTGTAAGCAACATCGTTAGCCTCAATTCAAGTTCCATTGCTCTCCCAAATTTGATATCATTGAAAGCAGGGAACGATATAAACGTTTATATCGTTATTCATCCGGAGACACCAAAGAACACATGCCAAATCCATAAATCTTGAGAGCGACCGCTTCAATAAAATGAATGGATGTGGCCGTGATCACCCCTAGCATATTGACTTCTCAAACTATTTGGGCGGTTCTCCCACTCCCAACTGTACAAACAATGCTTCCCATCATCCCGGAAACCCATGCTTATGCTCGTGATGAGCATATAATCTTTCAAGGTCCGAATCGTGGGCTTTCACAAATACTCGGCACCATATAACTCCATGATAACCGTGCAAAAGTTACGGAGACAATCGCGTCTTGTTGTTGCACCAACTGCGATACTCGTCGAGAGAATCGGGAATCGCTACAGCGTATCGATTGAATTGCCGCGATACACTGACCAATGAGGAAATACCAAGTGAGCCTCTACAATCGGGAGTTTGTTGAAAATAAGGAGAATAATTGATTACCTCTTGCACAATTTGGTGAATAGGTCTCGGGCATCCAGAACCGCCGACGGAATGTTTTTCGTCATACAACGGTTCTTGAATGGCGGCAACTAAGCGATTATGAGCACCTTCACGATCCCTAGCCGTGTAGTTTCGTTGAGCCTTTGGCGATGGCGCTTGGTAAGTGTCCCAAGCATCTGCGTAAACTCCATAAACTCGCTCATAACTTCTTCCTCGGCGGAAGACGAAGAATTAAAAAATATCTCGTAAGACATAATTATCAAAATGTGTTTGAAAGTGTTTATGAGAAGTTGGTTGAAATTGTGTGTTTAAAAATGTGTTTGAGGTTGGTATTTATAAAGTTGTAAAAGTCGTAAAATTTTTTTTTTATTTTTTTTTTATTTATTTTAATTATTTTTTTTTTTATTTACAAACGGGCATATTATAAGTTTGGATTTTTGTGGCTTAACACTTGGTTGCCTCCTCAACCGACTTCAACCTTTCTCTCCCCTCAACCTTGCTCGACCGGCCACCCCACAATAGGGCAACCGACCTCAACCGATGATGACAACAAGCCTCAACCGAGACCATTGTATCCAGCCTTACTAAATTAATTGGAAAATGGGACGAGACATGCAAAAAAAAAGGTCAAGAATTTTGACTTGAGAGGAGTATGGTGGTGTTGTACAAAAAGAATGCTACCCTTCATTAATTAAAGTTTAGATCTTTGTGAAATAATAGTGACCGATAAGAGTTGGTGTAAGCTATATAGGACTAGGCTATATACTAGGCTAAGAGAAGTGACCAAGGGCGGCAATAGTATTTGGCAGGATACTTTTTATGCTTATATGAATTTTGTTTATTTGTTTTATAGATCTTCACATATTTGTATTTTATTTTAAACAAAAAGTGATGGTGTGTGAAGCTTCATCGGCTAGATAGACCTTACTCAGTCAAAAAATAAAAAGTACTATTTCTGTTCTTTTTCTTTTTCATGCTAATTATCCTCATAATTATAGTAACCTCTTTTATATTGTTTTAATCATTAATCGTACTTGTTTTTCATAAACTTGTTTCTAAAAAATTGATATCGGAGTAATAAATTGTATGAAGTGGCATTCTTTGGCTGCTCATTTGTGGGTGTTAGTATTGTAAGTATGTACTTTTGCACCAAGGGTGTTGTTTATTCTCGGGTCCCTTGCCCTTTAATTTCTTATTTAAGGGGTTGGGATGCCTTCTTTTGTACTTCATTGGTTTGGTTTTTATAAAATGTTGTCGTTCTAAAAAAAAAATTATATGCATATGTACTCACATTCAATGCCAATATAGTAACCTGTTTTATAGTGTTTACTCCGTATTGAGTAAGAGTGTAATAACACAATCTTTTACCGATTAACATCGCATGTATTTTAAATATTAAATGTTCATCATGCAGGTACAAATACGTACATGCAAGTAGGGGTGTCGTTCGGTGACCCGACCAACCCGACCCGACCCGACCCGACCCGACCGAACCGGCCGAGTTAATTGGTCGGGTCAATCGGGTTCAAAATTATATTCGTCAATCGGTCATTGACCGAATCGACCGAATTAAAAAATTCGGGTTCGGTATATATTTTAGCCTTGACCCGACCCAAACCCGACCAACCCGATGACCCTACCAACAACACTTTTCCATGTAAAAACTGGGTTGACCCTAAACCCGAATTGACCCGACCGATTGACCGGCCGAGTTGACCGAACCGAATTGACCCGGCAGAGTTAAACAAGGTCGGGTTGATATATTTTAACGCTTGACCAGCCGAGTTGGCCCGTAGCCGAGTTGGCCGAACCGGTCAACCCGAATAACACCCCTACATGCAAGTGACATTGCAATGAAGAACAAAGATAATTCATAATATAATAGGTAAGGCTTGCTCAGGTAAGGAACGTCCTAATCGTTTCATTTTCCCCGCCACGTCAATTTTCTCTCTCGGACGGGGCGATTAGGTCTTGCGTAAGGCGACCAAGTTCAATTTTTTTATAAAATACTTTATAAATAAACTAAAAAATTACAAAACTAAAATAAATAAAAAAATAATAATAATAATACATTTTTATCTTCAACCTGCTCATCCCTATCTTCAACCTAATAAACACACACACATTAAAAACACACACTAAACACACACACACATATAAAAATAAAGACATTTAAATGTGGTTTGTGGTTTCGATCGTGCACAAGACCAAGATACATTTTTTTTTTGCCGATCGACAAGCTCCACAGCGAGGAGATCGAGAGGCGATCGATCGCCTTCACCCTCGATCGACAGCGATTCTTCATCACTGGGGGTAGCCTAATAGAGATGGAGAAGGAGGAATGTAAATATATTATTTTAGTTGAAAGATAAACATATACAGTATGTATATTGTATACAGAGTTGAAAAAGTATGAGAAAATGTAAAAGAAAACGTAATGTCATAGATATTTAGATAGAAGTGGGTAGGTTGGTGTGGGTGGAGGCATTTTGTCACACACTTGCTATTTATTTATAACTTTTTTATAATAATTCATCCTAAAGAGTACATACATATCTATTTCATGTATTTGATGTAAACGGTGCTAAGGAAGTAAGGCACTCCATTTACATTATATGCTATTAATAATTACAGTACGTGGTAAATCATGATGATTAACAATAAAAAGTTCCATGTTTTTAAACATTCAAGATTGTTTAACTACTTACTACTAGGGGTGTCGTTGGTGGCCGACCGACCCGGCCCGAGTCGATTCGGTCGGTCGATCGGGTTGAAAATTATATTCGGTCGATCGGGTCAACCGATTGACCAATTCTAAACAAGTCGGGTTCGGGTATATATTTTAGCCTTGACCCGACCAACCCGACCGAACCCGTGACCCGGCTCAACAACACTTTTCCAATGTAAAAACTGGGTTGACCCCAACCCGAATTGACCCGACCCGATTGACCCGACCAGAGTTGACCCGAACCGAATTGACCCGACCCGAGTTGACCCGAGTTCTAAACAAGGTCGGGTTCGATATTTTTCTAACGCTTGACCCGAGTTGACCCGACCCGAGCTGACCCGAACCCGACCGGGTCAACCCGAATAACACCCCTACTTACTACATCATGTCGATCTAACTCATGAGCTACTAAAACTAAAAACTAATGATTAATGGCTAAATAGATGATCATCCAATAATAAATGTTGGCTTTCATGGGCCGTGCTGAAAAACTACCTAGTGAAGATAAACAAAGAAACAAGATTTGGACTACCACTATACTGAGTTTGAAGGTTTACGCGAAAAAAGACTTGAACACGTTTAAAAACGAAAAAAAGAAATCAAAGCAAAATACAACATTGAAGACTAAATTTATTATTTATGTTTGTGTCTTTTTATTTTTCAAGTTATGTTTTTATTTATTAAGTTGTAATGTTTTATTTTAAATTAATGAATGAATGTTTAATTTTATATATTGTGTTGTTTAAATTAAGTAATATTTTAAATAATAGAAAATCTTTCGTCTCCATATTAAATGTCAAGGTTAGACTTTTCAAGTTTTTTTTTCTGTTTTGGCTTAAATATTTTTCTTTGTGTTATATAGTATTAGATAAAAATAATACGTAGTGAAAATACATTTAAAACTCAATTTATTCATATATTTTGCATCAAATATTATATAACACAACCAAACATATTTATAATCAAAGTTAAGAAAAAAAAAACTTAGAAAATTCAAACCGAACATTTAATATAGGACGGATGAAGTTAAGGGTGAGCATTTCCGACCGACTACCGCCTACCGACCGACTACCACGGAACCGACCCCCGATTCCGACCGATCGCTACTCGGGTCGGGAGTCGGTTCTACTTTTCGTGTTCTCGGGACTCGGGTCGGGACGGGGCGGGTCGGGGCGGGCAAGAAACCGAGAAAAGACAAGCGAAGGTGGCCAGGAACCGACATACCGATTCCGACCGACTATCGCCCGACACCGACCGACGGTATCCGGTTCGGTTCGTTCTCCGCTAATCGGGAATCGGGCTGTCGAATCGGGTCGGACGGAAGAGAGAGGCCCGATGCTCGCCTAGATGAAGTAGTAAAATTTGAGAGGAGGAGAGAGAATGTGTTGCAGAGGTTAAGCGAAAGAGTTGAGGTGAGAGAAATTGATGAGTTGATACTGGTGTGACAAATGAAAGGAGGCAACCACACCCTTCACTCTCAGGGTGTGTTTGTTTAAGGTTATATGTGGGCTTACGAGCTTATTTGATTTCGGTATATATTTAATAAGCCTTAATTTTTGGTTTATTTTTAGACTTATGGGCTTATATAACTTTATCATATCATAATACACTTATATAATCCCACAAGTCTCAAAATAAGCCAAAAGCTTATGAAATATAAGCCGAAATACAAATGAGCTCTTAAGACACATATAAACTTAAACAAACACCCCTTAAATAAGTGACCAATATGCACTTGTTAACAAAACTCATGAAATTCATCACACCACATATATATCATGAGCAAGTTTAAACAAGTATAAAACTCAAAATTATATGCAGTATTAGTATAAACAAATATTCTAATCAAATGGCTCTTTAATGCTTTTTTTTTTTCTTTTTTGTAAAGGCAAAAAAGTTCTTAAATAATACTCCGTACTATCAAAGTATCAAGTATCAAGTATTAGAACCGACTTTGGCAAGTAAAAGGCTACAATTGATCTACGTTTACGGGGACTTGAGTTTATGAATGATCGTGTTCACATATATTTTTACGATAATACAATCTACTAACTAAACAAAACATGTGACACAAAAATTTGGCGACCATCTTTATTGCGGAAAAATCAAGATTTTGGACAAAAATTTACATTGCGGGAACCTCATGGACAAAAATCCATGAGGTTCCCGAAAACCCTTTTGGTCCGCCCGTGTTACATTACATTATGATAGTGTACTATCAAGTATTAAGTATAGATGTAATGATAGATAGCCTGATACACATTGGTTTGACATAAACTACGAGTTTCTCATTAACCCTTTAAGCCCATGTGGTCTCTACAATTAAAGATCTATTCTGAGAACTACAATGTCACAGTGTTCTTCAAAAAGATACGTTGAATGGGTTATCTAATTGCACAATCATACACCAGAATGATGCGCTAGTGAGTTACAAACATTTGAGTATTTCAAGTTAACCTGTAGATAAGTTACATTCAATCTTTAATTAGTAACTATTCAGGATACTAAATTGCACTAGAACTTGAACTGAAAGCATCAAATGCGTTCTTGTGTTGATTTTCTCTCACATAACTATTCCTCCGCCAATGACAAGCACCTTCAAGACATAACTAGTGCTTTCTTTTCTATTCTTACATTTGAAAGCTATAGAAAGTTTGATAACTAACATGGACTACTATCATGTTTGGCACGTACGTACTCACTGCGACATAAATAAGTAACATATAATGCAAGATTTAGATTTTTTGAAAACTTGTCCTGTCATGTAACTAGACGCAGAATTCGACTAGACCAGCAACTTCTTCAGGTTGCCCTCACCTTCCTGTAAATAGGGACGAAAGCAGGATTTGGCGTTGGGGGTTAAGCTACATAACTCCACTAATTTGATGCCAAAGTATTCTATGAACTTACAAATTTGACATAACTTCATGTACAGAATAATTGAAACATGTAAAACATTAATGTAAACTATTAATAAAATAGTATACTACTATAAAATTTCATATACTTCAATAAGAAAGTGAAAGTAAAAGGTTATGAGGGGACTACATAGTAGAAGAAGACAACAAAAAATAAGGATTTGAGGAACAATTGAAGTCACGTATCTTTTCAGCTTACTGTTTTAATAGCTTTGGTCAATAAAGGAGGGCCAGAACATAAAAACTAAATATACTAATGAGTTTGGGCCTGTATTTGAATAAGGATGTTGGGCTGTTAGGCTATGCGCAGTGGAGTCGGTCTTCGTGGGTTGCATGCGTCGGTTGAGGCCGGTTGCCTCACTGTGGGGTGGCCGGTCTTCGTCGGTTGAGGAGAGAGGATGGAGCAACTCGGTTGAGGAGACAACCGAGTCTCACAAGCCACAATTTAACACTTTTCCAATTTAACTCAGTGGATTCTTGTGTTTCAGTCTCATGGATATGCTTCATATGGCTTTTGGGGTATGCAGTTTGCTTCTTTTCTGGTCTGTGGATCTGAATCTGAGCTGCTGTCATGTTATTTCAGTTATTGTTCCAAATGTGGCTGTTTGCATCTACTGGTTGGTCTTCTTTTTGGTTGGTCCAGGGATCACAGTTTTAATTTCCTTGTGGGTCATGGTCTTTTATGGTATAGTAGTTTTTCAATGGGTTTTCTATTGCAATGGTTAACTGCAATATTCAGTGTGCTTGCAATAAAAAAAATAAAAAAAAAAAAATCTCGGGTCACCACTGCAAGAATAGGTCGTCGTCGGTCGTCGGAGAGAGAAAGGCGATGTGGCGGCGACGTAACCAGCTCCGTGCATAGCATTGGGGAGCTCACCCCGCCTCTCTCCTGTAAATTTAACAAAACCACATTCTTAAAAGAAAATGTTTGACTATTAGTAAAAAAAATAACTTAAAATGCATGTAAATAAATGGAAAAAAGTAAAATAAGCTTATTCTCTGAAATTGAAATTTCTCTTTGTGGACGGCTAGAGAATATGATACAAAGAAAGCGAGCGAGTAAGTAGTGTTAAATAAAGTATCCAAACTTTTATATCAAGTACAGGGACTGTTTCTGCTAATTGCAGAAACTTGTTAACACTAACTTTTTTGTTTGTGTTGTTTTTGTTACTTCATTTTATTTGCAAGGACTAAAGCTGGACAAGACCAAAGATGCAGTCTATATTAGGTAGGATGGATCAGGCTAGGGTTTTCATAACTTCATCTCATCAAATTTACTCTCTCTCAATGCTTATTTCATCCTCATTAAATTTCCCTTTATGATCCACCTTAACTTTTTTATATAATTAGAATGTACATGTGCACCACTATTTTACTATAGTAAGTATACCATGTTGATCTTTGATACACAATGATGGAACCTGACTATGATTTAAAAAGAAAGAGGCTGGGGACACTACAATAATCAATGAAACCGCAGGGGACATATTGAGACTTTCGCATGGGACATATCCCCTGCGAAACCTTTTCCCGAGGACAAGTCCCCGACGAAAGTCTCCCGCCAATACCCTCTCGGGAATACTTTCCCCGGGGACGTAAGCCTACTTTTCCCAAGGACATGTGGGTCCCGCAACCATTTTACGCCGGTCAAACATGTCCGACGTGGCACTTCTTTTTGCCGAGGACAAGTCCCCGGGGAAAGTACTTTCAAACAATTAGCTAATTAGCTAATTACCTCATTAAAATAATTAATCAGGACTATTGCCGGGGACATGTCCCCGGAGAAAGGCCAATACCACTGTTGAGCAAAGGGTTTTTGCCGGGGACGTGTCCCCGGAGAAACCTAAATAACACTGTTGAGTCACTCCTTTTTCCGGGGACATGTCCCCGGGGAAAGTGATGTTATAAAATTACGTTTCACAATTTCGCCGAGGACGTCCCCGGGAAAAGCCTCGACCCATTTTGCGACAAATTCTTTGCAAAATGGTAATTCTAGATTTTTAGGAAAAAATCTACAATGTAACAACTGTTTTGAACACATTTTATGCTACAACAACACAAATTAGCTAAACATAATATCATATATAACCATCAATCGCTAACATAGTCATGTGTTTTCAAATTCGCCAAAACGGTTCAAAAACCGTGAACACATGATCATCTACAAAACTATACATAAGCCACCTATCCGCAAATGGTCCAAAACTATACGTATAATCCATTTAGCGTGAATCCTAGCACATAATGCACATAAACAACATAATAATCCATGTTATTCTCTACAAACATATCCATAACGTGTAAAACCAATATAAATCGACATCTCAAACCCCACTACCCCCACTCCCGTCCTCGGTATCTCTAGACTCACCCGATGGAGTAGCACCAGATCCCGACCCACCTGGTGGAGTAGCACCTGATCCCGAGGCGGGCGGTAGTTGATCTTGCCAACCCGAGAATGACCTCATAAACTCCATCCTCATATCCATCTGAGTCTCTCGTGTAGCCAGCTCCTCGGTTTGTTTCCGCACTGTTTCTTGAAGTGAGGACACGGTGGCTTCATCACGAGCTCGGGAGGCGCTAAAGGTCTTCTTCACTCCACCGCCGGGTAAGACTTGACCTACACCAGGAACATGACCGCACTGCTTACCACCAATCACGTGGCGAAGAATCTCGCGGTCAGTCATGTGGGTCCCATCGGAGGTGCTCTCTTCCCGCATCCGTATCATTTGATTTTGTTTAGTTACAGAATAACAAGAAAAGTAATATATAAGTCGTGATGCATTATATTTCATCAAAGTGGGTGACTTTGAAAATAAATTGTACTTACATATTTAGCCTCAGATAACGGGGACTCAAAGACATCGCCCCTCATATGCTTCCGACGGTATAACTCTATCAAGTCTTCAGCAACCGCCGCCTCGGTGTCATTGCTCAACTATTTAGAAATAAAATCAATAACGACACACCCAACACCGTGTATATATATAAATAAAATGATTATATAGTTTCTTACAAAGTTATGGCGTATAGCAGCTAACGAACGAGATCCATGAAGGCTCGAACTCGTGTTCACCGAGCGGTTTGTCGGTTGACCTCACGATATCTTCATCTTCTTGGGGTTTGTCCAAAGCTTAACTGCGTATTTTAAATTATAAAACTATTATATAAATGAAATATTATTATTATTATTATTATTATTATTATTATTATTATTATTATTATTATTATTATTATTATTATTATTATTATTATTATTATTATTATTATTATTATTATTATTATTATTATTATTATTATTATTATTATTATTATTATTATTATTATTATTATTATTATTATTATTATTATTATTATTATTATTATTATTATTATTATTATTATTATTATTATTATTATTATTATTATTATTATTATTATTATTATTATTATTATTATTATTATTATTATTATTATTATTATTATTATTATTATTATTATATCACTTTATTAAAAACTCAAAGGATTTTACAAGAAATTAGTGGGAAGCCGAGAAACCAACCTGGCCCTACTCCTCTAGAATAGCGAAACTAATACGATTAAAATATGAACCGCAACGCTAGCCCCAATGTCTTGAGTCAGGAGAAGCGTCTAATACGCTTTAGCAAGGTTACCATCTCTTTCTCAAGTTCTCCAAAAGAAGAAAAGAAAAGGGAGGAACCCATATCCGATATCTCAGCACATTTAGCCTCATACTTGACCCGTTTCGTCGTGCACCTCACTAACCACACGTCCGTGCACAAAATCAAGCAATCCATTGCGTCAAAGGAGCGAACACTGTAAGATCAACACAAACATCACGCCCGCCATCCCAAGAATAAAGCAATATATCGGTAGGTCGCAGTGGTCTCATCCATATCTCCATGAAGCCCAATATCCACCTCCTTACGAGCAAATCCGGGACGAGAGCATATATCAACAAGAACATCACGTACAATGTTATGCCTGGGTGTTTAATGCCAACAATACCCGCACATGAAGCGCATGATCCCCATAAATATATCCGGTAAAACCCTAGAACATGCCGAGCACGGTACACGAGCGATGAAAAGGGGAACCCCGGTCGATAACACAACACACATCGATAAGTCCTGGCGTTCATGGTTTGTCCCAATCCGATATAGGAGCCACCCTAAGCCAACGAAAGTATGATCCTCCTTTAAAGAGCTCTATATCGCCACTGTGAGGGGATAGATGGAACATAGATTCAACATTTTGAGTAACCCGATCAAAATATATATCGCCAATTTCTTCATAAGTTTGGGGCGCTGACCTCGCTAGGTTACTCAAAAGGTCAATATCCATATTCGCATTAAAAGTACATAGAGCATCATCAAAAGAGGGACCGATGAGTCACAATACCGAGACTATGGAGGAGCTTAGTTCGCAGACTAGCAGTTGAAGTCTCGAAGCAAGAAAAGCATAGTTCAAAACATCACTGCATAATATAAACCAAGCCCCCAAAGGCAAAGGCGGGGTAGCAAGTCTCCATTTTCAATCACCAAAACAAGGCCCGAAGCGTGACAATCGCTCAAAGAAGAGCGAAGAGCCGCGATCAAAAGAAACACAGGCACACTCAAGACCCGAGGTGAACATGTACGCATAGAAAAGTATAACTTTGAAATACCGGCACATGCACGGAGCAACAACAGCTCACATTGGGGGTCATTAAGTGTAGCAACCGCATCCATAAGTTCAATAGTTTTAGCAACCCTTTTCAGGACAACCGTACTACCGAACTCAAAATCAACACAAACCGATCCACCTAATAATTTGACACCATGAAGGGGACGCGAAATATTGGGGGGAAAAACACCTACCGATCGCTTCTTGGATCCTCCATGGCCAAAAACCTCGGTTTATCAACATTGAGGTGTAAGCCTCGACTAGGTCCATCCGTCATAATCAACTCTAAAACCTTTCCAACCACCAAAGTATCACCAATAATAGTGCCGTCATCCAGATACCACGCATGAAAGGAAAGGTTAAAAGAGTCGCTAATCTTACATGCCAGAGGATGTAACACTAAAGCAAAAAGAAGAGGCCCAAGCGGATCACCTTGTTGCACACCTTGATGAGACCAAAGAGTATGCTCACCATAATATAATCTGGCAGGACTGGAGTAACAGAATTCCACCCAACGCGACATAGCTGGAAAATGAAGTCGAACCTCACGCAACATAACAACCCGATCTACCATGTTGAAAGCATTTTTGAAATCAACCAACAACATAGACAGACCAACATCACCCCCGATCCTCAACTAACCGGTTCACGGCATGAAGAATAGCCTCACCTCCCCGATACCCCAACACCAAATTGTAAATCATCTAAATAACCGGTGAAGAGTGGCCAATCATGGAAGCACAAACCTTGAAACCAAACGCCTCAACGGTCCCAACAAAGAATAGGACGGATACCCCTCCCGGTTTGACTAAGGGTATGAGAGGAGCACTAGCAATGTACTCACCCAACCTCGGACATTTACCAAGAAGAAAAAGGTTCACCACTTGGGTAATAAGCGACCAACTCATCGAAATAGCCACGGTGCACCATTTAAACAATCCAAAAGTGTTGGGCACGCAAACCATCCCGCCCACAAGAAGTACCACGAGGGAAACTCTTGATCATGTCAAGAACCGTAGAAGGAGATGCGGTAAGGTGATGATGATCAATAGGTATATCAGGCAAAAGAGGAGCAGACTGGAAAGGGTGCTTAGCTTTTAAATCCTCAAGAGTAGGAACATCATAAGGTGCAATACCAGAAGATGAAAGAACTTTGACCGCGACAGTATAATGACCATCACAAATCTTCCTCTTACATTGCTTGACATTTCGGTCGCCCAAATCCAAGCTACCATCATCAATATCAGACCATGAAGGAGGAGGTTCAGCCAAAACCTCACGTACAACCTGCAAACTGCCACCAGGGGTACCCCATGCACGAATGGAATTAACGATATACTCTTCCTGGCGTTGACGCTTAGTGCCCGACCTACATTCTTGATTACTCCTTGGGCAAAAGATTTTAAGTAAACAAATAGGCAGGACTAACAAACTAACCCAACAAGAAATGTCATCCGGCGTGCAGATCACCTTATCAAGAGCTCTTTTCAAAACACGAGAGAACTCAAAACGACATTTAGGAGGGATGGATTTGACGGTCCGCAAACCCTTAGAGAATAATGTATTAAGAAGAGGTAAATCAAAACCACCAAACTCGTCCAAAGCCACATCCTCAACAATGGCTGCATGAGAAGGAACCTGTGGTTTGGTGAAATCATATAACACAAACCGAACAACACCATCACCACAATCAGGAGGAGACACAAAATCAGATCCCGTACCATGACGACATTTAGTCCGGAAGGTATGCGTTTTGAAACATCCACCACACAACCACAACCCCATACACTTAAGAGTAACCTCAGCCCTTTCGAAAATAGCCAAATCCGACAAAAGAGACTGCCTAGTGGAAGCTTGAGCCTCAACATTAAAGTGCCGATCACGGAAATGCGTGATCAAGGAGGTTTTAGTGAGACCATTTCTACCACCATCCCGACATCCATTAAGGCCAACAAAGGGGCAGTGAAATCTTGCAGCAGGCATGAGCGCAAAAGCAAACGACAACTCCTTGTAATCAAACCTCAAGTAGAGACAAACCAAAAGAGAAAAGCAAGAATAACCAAACAAAGCAACCATGCAAATAAAGGCTTCAAAACAGTAACAGCCAAACCACAATGTCGGTCCAGACAACGTACCAAAAACCCACCAATAGCCAAGCGTTATAGCAGTCCTAAACCCAGCGAAACGAACCTGTAATAAAGGGGGTATGCTCGAAGCCAAGACAACAATCACTGCAGCATCAATACAGCAAATATAATCCCAAGAAAGCCTCGAAATAATCCCCTGAAAACAGTCATGTATGGCAGAACTGAACCAAACCTGGTAGCGTATGAACCCAAGAAAACCTCGAAATAATCCTCTATATAGGGCGCAACTGGTAGCGTATGAACAAACACAGCCGCGTATGGCAGAACTGAACCGAAACCCTAAAAACTTGCAGCAACCAATAAAGGGAACACAAACAATTACCTAGCCAATAGCAACAACCAGTAGCCAATACAAGGGTTTCAAGAACGAAACCCTAAAAAGAAAGGAAGAAAAAAAAAAACAGATCGGGGTACAGGAACCCTAGGAAGTATGTACAAAAAACCTAATCACATGAACATGATAGGATCACAAAAACAAACCTATTCAAACGAGGGTGTTGAAAGGATGATCTGAGATCCCGTAAGATCAAGATGATCTGAACATGAGATGGCTGGAAGATGGAGGCGTGCAGATCGCCCCTACAGAAGAGAGAAAACGTTGTTATTATTATAATAATAATAATAATAATAATAATAATAATAATAATAATAATAATGATAATAATGATAATAATAATAATGATAATGATAATGATAATTATTATTATAAAGTGTCGATTCAGAAATTTATCAACTCATCCCAATCCTCTTGTGTCTTGTTCGCTGGACGCTGTCTTTTGATCTCCTCAACCTTCTCCACCCCACCTTTCTTTCTAAAGTGATATTTTTTAATCTATATTTGTTGTCATCGTATCACTTTTGGAGATAAAACTCGATACTGTCGACAATCTTGTCTCCATTCGGGCCAGCAATGTATGGGTTGAGATCAAAGTAGTGCTGCAATAAAATATAAATAAAACAAATATACAAATTTAAATAAACAAACAAGTTTGAATAAATAAACACATTTAAATAAATAAACACAATAATTAAAAAAATAAAAGTTAAAAAAACTTACGTGTAGCTGGTCATGGATGTGGGCCTTAGCCGTTTAAGGAACCTTAGCCCATGAATCGCAATACATGGGAATCGAGCCCATGTGACTTTAGTGAAGAAACATATATATATATATATATATATATATATATATATATATATATATATATATATATATATATATATATATATATATATATATATATATATACTAGATTTGAAGCCAGCCTATGGTAGACATGACTTATAATTTATTGTTTGTTATTCATTGTTAATTTAAAAGCTATATTTATAATTGTTTGTAAAAAGCTTAAAAATTATTTTGTTTTGATTTAATTTTGTTTTAAAATTTTGTTTTGTTAATATTTATAAAAAAATGTTATTTGTGGTGTGTATGTAAATTATAGAAACGTAATGATATAATTTTAGTTAGTGTATGTTTGTATTTTGTTTATAAGCTTAAACATTGTTTTGTTTTGATTTAATTGTTTTTTAAAATTTTGTTTATTTAATATTTATAAAAATTGTTATTTGTGGTGTGTATTTAAATTTTAGAAATGTAATAAATAATTATAATTAGTGTATATTTGTATTTTGTTTTATATGTAATTTTTTAGTAGTATAATTATTTGTTTGTTATTTATTGTTAATTTAAAAGCTTATTGACTACAATTTTGTACTAAAATTGTGGTTCCATTATTATTTTTGTGGGTCCTAATTATTTTTTATGGGTTTCGAATTATTGTTAGTGTATTTTTATGAAGGATTGTAGCTAATATATTCCATACTTATAATTGTTTTAAAAAACTAAAAATTATTTTGTTTTTATTTAATTGTTTTTTTAAATTTTGTTTTCTTAATATTTATAAAAAATGTTATTTGTGGTGTGTATGTAAATTATAGAAACGTAATGATATAATTATAGTTAGTGTATTTTTGTATTTTGTTGTATATGTAAATTTTTATCATGTAACATAAGCGTTTTATTTTAGTTATGTTGAATAACATTTAAAATAAAAAAAGTTATAGTATAATTTATCATGTAAAAGTATTTTGTATGTTGTTGAAAAACGTATTGTTCGGAAACTTAAAAGGATTTATTGAGATATGAATGACAAATACCTGTCTTTACAAAATACGACATGTAAAAGTATAACATAAACACATTCTTATAAAATTGACTTTTGCGGTATTTTACTAATGAGTAGATGGAATTTTATTAAATTTGTATGTTACCTATCATTTGGTAAGTTATAAAATACCTATCAATTTGAAAAGTTGTATTTGTTTTGTGTGTGTATGTTTTTAAATAAGTCTACATAATACACAAAAGAAAATATATTACTGCTATCAATGCATATCATCATTGCTAGAAGAAGTTGATATTAGTTTTACATAGATTAGAGTATGATTTTTTGTTATATATTGACTTTTGTTATCATTGGTATGTTTAGTCTTTCCAAGTAACCTACTCTTTCTTCTCGAATACACCATCAAACACCGGTTAGTTTGGGTTGATTTCTATCATATGTGTTCGTCGTTTTTTTTTTTCTTTTTGTTGTTTTTTATGTTGTTGTTTTACTTGATCTATCAATCGTTGTATGATTATAGCATTGTTAGAAGGAAGAATAAGATGATTTTTAATATGCGATATATATTCCGATCTTGAATGCATGCGTGGTTTAGCATAAAATTTAAAGGTGTTTGTTATCATATTCGTTGTTAGTCATGAAGAAACATTGTTTTTTGGTAATAATAGTGATTATCAATTTTTGAGTTATGATATTTGTTTTAAAGAAGATGTATATTGTAATTTGTAATATATTTGTTGAATTTTTTTTAGATTATGAGTTGTTTTATCAACTTTGTGATTTTAGTATATGATTTTAGTTGAGGTTTTAGTTGTTTTAATGAAGATCGAGTTAGTTGCGAGATTTAATTTGTTATTAGTAACATCGGATGATTAAACATGTTGTATTAGTTAATGATTATGTTAATGATGGTAGATGTTTGATATGGTTAAAATCGATAAAAGTGAGCGGTTATTGGTTGTTAGGTTTAGGTGATTAGTAGTTGTGTTTGAATGTTTTAACATAAATTATTACGTAATATATTATTTTGAATTACGGGGAGATGTTTGTTAATAACATTGTTGTATATGAAGGAAAATTGAAGCATGATTGTATTATAACTTTTAGTTTTGAAAACTTGTGTTTTGTTCTAATATCGTTTGTTTTATGATTAAATAGAATGACGACTCAATTTATCGTTCCGGCAAACACACGTAACTTTAGAACACTACTGAGGTAATTTTAGTCGTTGTTACTTATAGTATATATATGTTACTAAATTTTGCAATATGGATATAAAGAAAGTTGAAATTAATTGACGTAGTGTGTTATTGAATCTGATTTTACCAAGTGTCTTTACGTATGAGATGTACACAGCGATCGATGGCTTTATTTAATTCACAACAAATGTACAATGCACAAAGTGTTTATTAAGAAAGTTCTGGTAACCTTTATGCCTTTGTTTTCGGACGAATGGAAGCAGTTTGTTGATGAGAGTCGTTACCGGAACGTGGCAATGCTACATTTCATACGTCAAGGAGAAGACATGTATTATGTAACTGCGTATGATAATGCAGGTGCTGAAGTTGGTGGATATAAGAATGCTGATGTTGGAACTCGTAAAAGGCGGTGTTTTGGTATGTTGGGAAGTCTTGATCAGTCAGATGTAAGTTATTTTGCCTTAATTTATTGACGGTCATAGTTTAATTGATATTGTATATGCTATGTTTATCACATATTTTCTTTGTTATCGGTGATTCCTCGACAATTTATGCCTCAAATTAAGAGAGTAAGAGTTATGGTGAGTGGTCGGTTGGTGCGACCGTCGCACGAATCGCATTGATCTTCTGGTAACACACATGGATATGTTTTTAGTGGAGTTGGATGGGATTTGTTGGTTTTTAGAAGGATTGAAGGTTGGATCGCGTATGGTGTTCACTTTGAGATTGGAGAAGGAGCGGTGTCTATGATTTCATTTCTTGATGATGGTTTAGGAATGCGTTTGGAGAACATACCACGTGTGATTTTGAATGACGAAAACCGTTTAAAAAATTGCATTGACAAAGGTATGTTTTAAATTGTAATTCTCAATAACATGTGTTTTGATGTTATTTTGAGATTCATAATAATATAGTTGCATCTTTTAATATCATTGGAATGTACAAAATGTAGATCCTCGTATGAAACATAAATGTGACCGGTTTAATCACTCGATCATGATGATGAAGTTGATTGCTTTTATCAAGATGTTGTGGCTTACGTGGCTGGAGGTCGGTGGTAAGTGTTTGTTATATTTATTGCGAAAATGTTTTACGTATGCAACATCTGATTTTGTGTTACTTTTGGATTGTGCATTTTCTTATGTTTTGTATTCCAAAATAATTTGTTGAATCTGAGACTATACCATGGGATTTTCTTTGGGCCTTATGAAATGTATAAGTACCACAATGCGGTCTTGATTCACGATGATGAAACTTTCTATGTGAATGTCGATTGGGAAAAACATAAAGATAGGCTGACGGTAAAAATCATGTGACTATCAAGACTAATTGGAAGGATGTTGAGAAGAGGTGCGAGTGGGACAAAGACAAAGCGTGAGGTTCAAATTGATTAGGATGGTAAAGGATGAAAAGCAAGCTGTGAATGTCGTATGCGGTGATGATTCCGTTGTTTCATATGTGTTAGAAGAAGATGGTTTGGATGGTATAATATATTTTGGTACCGTGTCGAATGAAACCTTTAGTATGTTGGATTTGAACATATTTTATGTTTTGTTTATTCTTTGGTGTATGTTTAATTTACATTTGGTTTTGTATGGCATGATAGTTTTGTTGAACAATGCTACGATATGTTGGTTATAAGTCAACTTTGTGTTATGTATGTCGTATTAAACTTTAAAGTATTGTTTTAAATTACTCTGGACATCGGTTTATGTATTTGGATGTTACGTATCGAAGTTATTTATGCGTGTTGGTAGGATTGAAATTGGTATAGATGGTGAAGCATGTATTGGTAACTTCACAAGCGAGACAACTGAAACATGAGTATATTGCATATTGAGATTTAAAGATTAATATATTAACATTGAGTAGTGAATGGATTGAAGTGAATGCGGTTTTTTAGTTTGTGTGTCAAATATTTGTTTGACCCTATCATTACATTTGTTTAAATAATGAAGGTGTTTAGTTTGTATAATAGCGTAAACTGTTTTGGAGTTTTCCTTCTTAGTTTTTTTTTGCTTTGTGCAAGCGTCGTTGATATAAAGCAAAATTGAAATTTAACCCTTGTTTATGTAAAGTGATGGATTGTTAGCATGACGTTGTATATAATTTTGTTTATGTTAATGAATCGAATGTTTTTGTGAAGGTTAGATAATGAAAATGTATTAATGTCATATAACGATGAACTTAAATTCGAACAAAGCTTCTTTGTAAACAACATTAGTAGTTGATTTTGCGTACTTCCTTCTTCGTCACGACATAAAATCTTCAATCCTTTTACGCTTTTGACCCTTGAAGCTGCTACGTCTGGTTGTCCGTGTGAAAAAAGCGGCGTTGTAGAAACAATCCAACTTGTGTTAAAGTTTGTCCTTGACTTTTGTTTATGGTCATTGCAAAACACAATGCAACGGGAAATTGTCTGATTGAATTTAAATGGGATTTTATTATCGGAAGGACTTAACACCATCCTTGGGATTGCGCAAATTGTACCCACATTACCACGATATAATTTTGGCTTCTATTATGTTTATTCCCATCCCGAGCACTTGAAGCCTTGTTCCGTTGCATAATCCGCCATTTGATCTATGTTTCTCATACACATAATTGGAGCTCCTATTTTAAATGTTATGGAATGGTGTGGAAGGCCGAGAATCACGAATGCTATTTAGGAACTCGGTTGTGTAAAGTGATTCGTTAAAGTTCGCATCCATATCGATAATACCAAGCGAGTCGTGGGCATTGTATGTGTTAGATTCTCTGGTAGTTTTGTAGCATTCGATCGTTGATCATATCCACAAGCTCATGAGTCGGTGCGAGGATTGCTTTTCTTGGAAGAATTTTGGTGCAGAGGGGTTTTGGACCAAATGGGGGTATGTTTCTTCGATGATTTTTGCGATATGGTCGTCGAATCGGTATCAACATATCATCCGGAATTCGACCGTCGCTTCTCCGTCGTTCTTTCCACCGATTGTACGTTTCCTATGCTTAATATCCAATCCATAAAGTCTTGTATTTCTTTTCTCTCGAGTTAGTTGATCTGTTCCAAGCACGATGTTTATAGTTAGCCGCATGACTTTGCAATGTTGCCACGAGATATGAGCGTTGATTGAAGCATGAACGACATCATATCGGTGCCGTTTGTAACGGTGGCAATATTTGTCGAAGTCTCCGCCAAAGAGAACCACTTTACCTCCAAATACTTGTTCGGATTGTTCGAATGTGGATGTCCGACATATGTCTCTTAAGGTCTATCGAATGCCTCATGCGGTGTTTGTGTGTCATAGGAGCCTCATCCCATATTATCGGTTTACACATTCTTAGCAATTCGGCTAGGTCATTGTCATTGGAATATGACATCTTGAATCTTCCACAACGTTTATAGGGATTGCGAATCGAGAATGTGCGGTCCTTCCGCCTTAACAAAAGTGATGCGATGCCACTGATGCTACGTTAATGACTATTTCGCCTTTTGATCTTAATGCGGCGGATAATGTTTTATATAGGTATGTTTTACGGTCCCACCATATCCGTATACAAAGTACATTCCTCCTTTTTCATTGTTAACAGCGTCCATTACTGTTCGGTATATGTCTTTTTGTTCGTGTGTTAATGTCTTGAAAAGCGTTCCGTGCTGTATTCTCAATTCTTCTTTGTTGTATTTAAGCTCATCATACACCAATCTGTTGTAGTTGCCCATTGTTAACATCTCGTTAGGGTATGGCATGTTTGGTATATTTTTTAAGCTTTTGTTGTTACAAAGTAGCATGTGCTCAATATATGTTAGACATATATTCTTCCTCTCAATGTCGTAAGCTCCAAGTCTACAAATTGAAACAAATGGATAAGTTATGTAAATTTTTTTATAATTTTATTTTTGTATTAAATGTATTTCTGCATGTTACACAGTATATCAAGTTGCATTGAACTTAGAAGATAGGCAATCATTTCACCTATGTTTTTCTCCACATTATATTTACTTATAATTAAGACATTGTTTTTGTTTTATTTTTCTTATAAATTATTAATCTTCCACCTAACTTCTTCCTCCACCGATTCTCCGCCTATCAATCTAAGGTATTTTGGGTTTTTTTTTTTCGTAGGCCGTTAGTGTAAATTATTTTTCTGGGTTTATAGACTTGTAATGTTGTTGGTTTATAATTATGCTTTAATGTCGCCATTGAGTTGTTGTTTTATTTTTCCGGTTTGAATAGTGATTGTTAGTTAATATTTTTTTAAAAAAAAAATATAATAAGTGGGGTATTATGTTTACAAATTGTTTGTTATTTGATTTTTATGTTTGATTGTTGTTTGGATTTATATTTAAAAAACGCCTAACTTTTGTAATGATTAAAACGGTAGATGTGTTTGCAGTTGATGTTTATGTTTTGGTTTTATTGGGTGGAAAGTGTTTTATATAATAATGTATTGAATACAAATTGGTTGTTTTGTTTTGATGTTGTTCTATGTGGTTTGTGTTTGTAATTTAATTGTTGTTTGTTGAAGTATTATTTTATTTGCTTCTGGTTTGTTATTTGGAAGTTTGAGGTTGTGTAGGTTTGTGTTTTTCACTTGTTTTGTGTACATGATGTGATCATTGTTTGTTAAACATACTTTAGAAGCTTAAGTAGTTTGTTGTTCTACATGTTTAATTTTAGTTTGACTTGTTATTTGAGTTTTTTTTTTTTTTTATGTAATATGGTATATGAAATGGAATAGTCATTTAGTTTTATACTTTTGTGAGTTGTCGTTAGGTAATTACGTTTATGAGGTATATGTTGTTGTATTTAGGTAATCATAATGGTGACAACACACATTTTAATAAGTTATATGTTAAATCTTTGTGTATAAAGTTAACGTTAAAAGTGGTGTTAAATTGAAGATCGTTTTTTTTTTTAATTTGATTGTTTATGATTATTTGTAAATATTTAGTTCTCGTAAACTAATTTTCGTCTTGTAATTTTGTGTGTATTGCGTTTTGTTATGTTTGTTTAACTTGTATTGTTTCAAATTGATAGGAAATGGCTATTGAGTTTGTTACAATCTTTGGATGTTTTACTTTTCACGATTGTCGGTATTCATTGGTTTATTATGGTATGCTTTTTATGTTTATTAATTTGATTAATATCGCTAATTTTTTTTGTAGGTCCTTCCGTTTGTTTATAATTTGGAGGCTTATAATGGTAGTGACCACGTTTATATTGTCGACTCGATGGTTATCGTTTCAAAGTGATGTTGAAGAAACCACGTTATGGACAATGGTACTGTGTGGGGAAAGATGGAGGAGTATTGCAACCGATACCTTGATGAGGAGGTTCAAGTTTTACACTTTGTGGAGGAAGGAAGCGATTGCTTTTCGTGATTGGCTACTATAGCAGCAAAAAAAAGCTTATGGTTATGAAGGGCCGTTTGCTTCGTTTAATAGGTTTAAGATGATTGTGATGCCGTGTCCGGACGTGCTTGAGTTACGTAGTTTAATGATATTTGTTTGTTTTAATTTTTAAAACATAATATTTTTGTATGTTGTTATGTGTTAAAATTGTAGGATTTAGATTAACGTTTGTTTTGTTGGTGGTTTCGAGACAATTCCGGTGAGCTAATGTTTGGATTAGGAGAGAAGATGAAATAAGAGTTTACGTAAATGGTGTTTCTTTTGGGTGTAATGTGAGGCGTGAAACCGTAACTAATGACTATCGGTTGGTTCTTGATTCATTTAACGCTATGATTGAAGCAATAGGACTTGAACCGGAACATTATGTGTCTTGACCAAAAGCAGGGACGGAGATTACGGTTTGATGCTTTCGATGGCGATGGGAGTATTATTCGACCTGTTTTCAAAGGGCGACAACGTTAAGAAGCGGCGACTTGATTGACGTTTGATGAAAGGCGTAAGTTGAGTTGGTTATATATTTTATTCATATTGTTTTTGAGTTGTTTGCTTAATTCTTTTAGGATTTAGTGTTTATAAATTAGTTTTTGTAGTTGATGATAGGATGAAACATGTTTGCTCTTGGCGTTCCACATGGATCACTTTGGAGAAGGTCACGGGAGTTTTTATAAGAGTTCTGCGCATATTCAAGCTAAAAGCGATTGGTATGTGTGGTGTTTACTTTTTGATAGAATGTGTATGTTTTAAAATATGTGGCATTCGTATTTGTTTTAACTGTAATTTTGTCGAGCCATTCTGCGTCATTTCAAGTGAACAACCCTATGCACATTTACAACGAAGTTTGATCATACACCAAGAATCTGGGGACGAATTCCAGTGCGTATGGAGTTTCACCGGAAAATCCTACGGGACTAACCATGTAAATGTGTTTGGGAGGTGGAAGTCATTAGCGGAGTCATGTCGGTTCCCATACTCAAAGTTGATCGGGTTTAAGTATGTTGGAAATGGTTATCTGGTGGATGCTCGGAAGGTGAAAACCACGAATATCAATATTCCATATCTGCTGAAAAACAGAGTATTTGTTGTTGCTGTTAAGGGTGGAAGATGCACATTGTGTTTTGCGTTTTGGTTGTTGGTTCAAAGATGATGTCGTATGGTTTAGTTGTTTAAGTGTGTGCAGTTTATTTCAGAAAGCTGTAGTTATGTGTTTCAATATTTCCTTATGTATTTATGTTTAAATAGTGTGTTTGGATGTATGTTGCTGTTTCTTGGTAGCGTAATATGTAAGTATGGATGTTAATTAGGTAGACTATGTTTCTGGTTGTGTAAGATATTGTAATGTTATATAATTATGACGTGTTATTCTATTTTGTGTTTGTTCCCTTTATTTTATGTTTTAAATGTATTTTACACATTATTATACCCTGGACGGTGTGTTTTTAAAATGATGAGAGCATCATATGTTTTGTTGTATATTTGAATGTGTAATGACATTATATTTTTTTATTATTTTGTTTGGTTTGCGTAGGTTTTATTGTATTTTTGTTATTCAAAAGTCGTTTGTTTATTGGTTGTTGTATTATGTATGTGTCACTTGAGTTGTGCATCGTTTTGTTTTGATGCCATGAGTTTGTTTTAGCGAATACCATCTTGATTTTGGAGTTTCGAGTTTGTTTTCTTCGGTGGTATATTTTAGTTTTTGTGTCGATGTTGTGTATTTTTAAATTCAATTTTGACTTTTATTGTTTGCGTCGAGGAATTGGAGCTAAAGGCCGTCTGTTTAGTTTGTTCTTGGATGTCAGGAAGTATTATCTGGTGGATGTGGTTGCATTTTGTGTAAGTTTTTTTTTTTTTTTTTTTTTTTTTTTTTTTAATATATTTTTTAATTAGTAGTTTAGTGTTTGCTATATGGTTTATTTACATTTGTATATGTTATCCATTTATAGTTTTGTCGGTAAAAGACGTAAGTACCTTTTCGATGATGTGGGTGGTGATTGTTAAGTTTAATATGTGTTTTTGATTTTTGTAAGTATAAGATACTTGTTGTAGACATACAGGTCATTTCTTTTTCGCTCGATATATATAACGTCTTCTGCCATTTTTTCCCATGTTTTTTCGTAAACAATCTCTGGCCTAGACATGCTGTCCGTCATAAGTAGCATCACATAAAAAGACCGCAAGTAGTTTCCTGTTCCCCAATTGCTGGCTTCCATCAAACCATCTATATATTCTTTGTCATCTTCCAACAGACCACGTGCTTGACAGGCCTCTTTATATGTTGGGTAAACCACACCATCGTACTCCTTAAAGTCCTTCCAATCTGTTGCTCCTCGTACCTTGTTTAGCAATACTCTTAAGTAGAACATTTCTCCAAAAGAAGGTGGCACATGATGTACGCGTCCAATACATGTGCCTTTTTGCCTTGGAAGCCAGATCCTTTCTTCTTGCTTCCATACATAATGTTCAGGAAACTCATGGTAAAGAAGTTTCTGAGCTTTTGTGTCGGTTTTGTTTCGTTCCATCCATGCAACAAACTTTGTTTCATTGTGAAGCCTTTTCAATGCAAAATCAATGCTTCTGTTGCTTCAAATATAACAGTTGCTCTCCTTCTAAGTGAAGCGGTAATCTTTCTGGTGGGAACACATGGTGTATGTCAAACCCATAGATCCTCCAAGTCGCCCATGCACGACAGATATCTCGATCGTAATAATCTTTGATTTCATCGACATCTTCATCTTCAAGTGCCATTGTGGCTCTGTCCGGTCCCTTGTTAATATATTTGAATAGATATTTTATGGAACCAACTTGGTTGCACCACTCTACGTTTATATGTGATTGAAAACGCCTCGATGGCTTTGGATTATGCGGTACAACATATCCGTTATGCAAATCGATTCCGCTCTTTTTTATTGTTGTACTGTCATTTCTCCTTTTATAAATTGCATATCGAGACTCATCAATAAATGTTTTATCATTAAACTCCTTTGGGAATTTTTTGGTGCATTTGTTCTTTACCGTGCACGGACAGGTTGGTCTATCTGGACCACATGGACCGTGGATCATGTGTTCTGTAACAATTTTATAAAGTTCTGGATCTTCATTTTTGTCCGGAATTTCAGATGAAATAAACCGATCTATTTGTGCTGGATATTTTATTTTGTATTCTTCTTCCAGAAATAGCAAGATGTGAGCATGAGGGAGTCCTCTCTTTTGAAATTCAATGGTGTACAATTGCGTGAATAACGAATGTCGTTGATTGTTTTGAAATTGTTGTTGAAGAAAGGCGATAATGTAGCATTAATTACATTTTTTTAACATAAATTTTTAAATATTAAAACACCTTTCGGTAGCGACGAGTAATGTTTGTCTTTGAATTGTCTCATCATGGTGTCTAGCTTTTGCTTAAAACACGTGTTATCACATCCGGTGCATCTTACGATTTCAATCCTTTTTCGAAAAGAAAGCGCTCAATCTACGGCCAATTTGGGTTGCATGTGAATGTTATGAACAAATCCGGATATCCATAAACCTTGCAAATTGTCATTGCGTCTAGGAAATTACGCATCATATATCTTGGGCTTCTGTGAAAGATGATGGCAACACAACTTTTTCCCCTCAACTTAACTCCGAGTTTTCATCTTGGATAATTTTGCTAATTTGGAGTATGTTTCGCACCTTAGATCTTTTCTTTGGTTTTGATGTATGACATCCTTTCGATTCGACCATCGTGTAGCGTCTACTATAAGCTGATGACATAGCCTCCGTGCATTCAAAACCATTGAGAAAGTATCACGGTCTTTCTTGCAATCGGTATGCAAAATATTCCTTCATTGTAACTCTTGTTTTTTATTTGTTGGTGTTACGTCGGTGATACCAAAGTGGTAAATATCGTTCGATAACCATCTTGATGTCGGAAACAATAATGGGTATTGCAGTGCAAGATATGATGGATGTAGCTCACTTATTCGTTTTAGTCCACCTTCTTTCATGTGCAAGATGATGTCTCTTTGATTTGTTGAAGAGTCAAAGTCTCCTACAATTAGTGCCGCCACCTCCGTAGATGTTGGAAGGTTGTAATTTCTTCCGTCACGCTCTCTAGTGCCAATAAGTCGTAATTTAAAGTTATTTTTTTCATTTGCTTTTTGAAAACGTTCTCCAGCCATGCGGAAATTACGGACTAATGGGTTAATTCCATCTAGCATGTCTCGTAAATCAACTGTTAGTTGGTGGTCGAGCATATGGTTGGTGGAGTTGTTTTCTTCGTATTTGCTGTAATGCACATTTAAATTAACCATTATATAATAACATTTTATTTTATCGTTAAATTAATTTTTTTTATTAATATGTATCAAATAATTGGATAGAAAAACATGTTAGCGATTCCTACATACGACATTTATTAATTCTATTTTGTATCTCATTTTACGGATCATAAATATATTGTTGGGCAAGCGTTGGCGGCTTTCCTTGCTTAGGTAACAAAGTACCTATTTGATGGTAATTTTGCCCTTGTATCCTATAGCAATATGGTCCTCGACCATCGATGGTGACATGTCTTGTTTGGCGCCCATTGAGGTGAATGAGAACATTGCGTTATACCGCGAATATTCTCAATGAATGTTGCGCTTTTTGGATGGTCACCGTTAAGAAGATCCATCAACAGTTTTGGTGGTGTCTGGACTTCCTCTCCTAATGTTATTTTTCCTCTGCTACAACACAGCGAATAGGAATCAGATGTTGAATGTGTGTTGCCAATCATACACTCAGCATGCCATAATAGTGCGCTACATGATGCACATCGGAAAATTGCATCTCCGTGATCTATGTAATCTGAAAATAAGAGATATTTTAAAAAATTTTATTAGTATTGTATATGTTTAAAGAATGTTAGTATGTTTGTTGAAATTAAAAATAGAGTGTTAGTACCGTTTGAAATTCCAGCGAATGAATCTCTCTGTATGTCACGTTCAGTATTTTTGTTTGTGTCACCCAACACTTGTTGATGAAATGTTTTTTGTCTTACAACTTTTGTTTTGTCTTTTAATCTTTGTGACTTTCGCTTTGTCGAATATCTTACCGGTTGATCATCTTACGCATCGTTGATGTTTGAATTGTTCTTTGGATTGAATTTTTTAAAATTTTGTTTTTGTTTAAAATTTTATAATTCTTGGAAACTATTACATAATATTCACTGTGTGGGTTTTGTTTTTGGTGGCCGTCCCTTGGTCGACGTGTTGTAGTCACTTGTTCGTTTGTTGTACTGAATTTGTTGTGAATATTATTAACAATATACAATATTGTTTAACTTTTGGATGCCTATAAAAAAGAAATTTACTTACATGCTTTTGTTTTTTCGTTGGAGGGTTGTCAATATTACCGGAAGTATCTCATCGTTGTTACGACATAAGTACAATGAATTAATTTTTAACATATATTTTTGTGTAAATACATGGAATAATGAAATTGTAAATTTATTTATGTGTGTTTACTTACTTGAAGGAGCAATCGATGTCATTTGTTAAGCTTTCTCCCGGTCTTTGAATTAGCGGATCATTATTGTCAATGTTATATTTGAGCATTTAGTTTACGTAATTTGTGCATTTTGTAAACACACATATTTATTTTGCAATATCGATGTACTGGTTGGTTTGGATAAAATGATGGTTGTGGCGTTGAAACGGTCCGTTTGTTGTGCGTTTAAATTTGAGTAATTGTTCCTCAGATTCACTTTCGGTGCGATGATGAAGTAGAAGATGATGTATGTTTCTTTGTCTTTCTACCTCGTCTTTTAATTGTTATAGCATTTGGATTCTGAGAGGCACTTTCAGGTAACGATAATGAAGTAGAAGATGGTGCATCTTTGTTAGACTTTCTACCTGGTCTTTGAATTGTTATATCATTACTGTGTCCTGTTATATGTTTAAAATTAGATACCCTGTTTTTTGCAGTTACGTAAGTGGATATATTTAGTTTGTAGTATAACCGTACCTTGTCTGTTTGGATTTTCAGAGACACTTGCAGGTATCGATGATGAAGTAGAAGATGATATATGTTTGTTTGTCTTTCTACCTGGTGTTTGAATTCTTATATCATTACTGCGTCCTGTTATATGTTTAAAATTAGTTGAGGTGTTTTGTGCAGTTATGCAAGTGGATATTTTTAATATACAATATAAGCGTACCTTCTTTGTTTGGATTCACTGAGACACTTGCCGCTAATGAAGATGAAGTAAAAGATGATGTATGTTTGGTTGACTTTCTACGGTCTTTGAATTGTTATATCATTCTGCGTCTGTTATATGTTTAAAATTAGTTGCTTTGTTTCTGCGATTACATAAGAGGATGTATTTTGTTTACAATACACGCGTACCTTGTTTGGTTTGATTACGTGGAGATGTTCTTTGTTGATTGTGTTGCGGTAGATGTTTGTTTTCTTTACATTGGTAGATGCTCGAGACATTTGTGGCTTCGGATAAACAATAACAATATGAGGTATGTTTGTTAGTCTTTGTACATGATCTTGAATTTTTGATAATTAAACACAAATGTTATAAGTAAACAATTACTTATTTTGTTTTGACAGATTAACAAAACTTATTTATTTATTTTTTCTTAAATATCGATGTACACGGTTCTTGTGGATACGGTTGGCGCCATCGTTGCGGTTTTGGTGATATCGCTGTATCTTTTGTTATTGCTACTTGTTCCAGAGACATACCTGCAGGTTCATATTCCTCCATTCTTTTAGTTTTAAATGTAGCTTATATGCTATAGAGAATTTTATTTGTGTGGCTGTTTATATTTAATGGATAAGTGATATTAATTTTGTATGATAATCTTATGTTAAATTTGTTTTTTTTTAAAAATCTGAATAATATAAGAATATAAAGTAACAAAATAATTACTTATAATAGATAATTATAATATTAAATCTATTTATTATCAAAATTGGATATATAATAATTATTCCTACTTTATATGAGTAAATAAAAAATTTGAATTAGCGTTTGTGATGGGAAAAACCAACAACATAAATTTCTTCTTGTGTAGGTTTTGAAATAAGTAAAAACATTAAACACATTGTGTTTTAGAATATCAAGTTTATTAACAAAGCTACTTAATCAAAAGTAATATTGTATAATATAGTGGTTTTTAAATTCCTTTTTGTTTTTGTGTTACTTTCAGTAATTTTGAAATCCTTTATTCAGAAACAAAAATATTATACGTTTGCAAATAATTCGTTCAATGCAGCCTTACTGAAATAAAATATAGTGAATATTTTTGTTGGTATTGGTTATTAAAAAAACAACAAAAACACATACATTTGCATAATGGTATTTAGAATTTAAACTATGTAATTCTTCATAATATAAAGAATGTAAAACATGATTAGAAAAGTGAATTTTTATTATTAAACAAACATTATTTCTGTCAGTTGATCCTTTTATCAAAAGATTCAACTTTAATTATTCTAAAACAAAAATCCTAAAGGAAAATAAAACTTGTAGAATGTTGGTATGTAATCTTAAAAATCGTCATCGTTGTTGGAGTCATCAGTTGTTTCATAATCCATAAATGCGTCGTTTATGAAGCTGTCATCATAGTCTCTACTGGATGCTGATGATTTAGTGTATGCATCCGAATCAACTTCCCAAGTTTCATCATCAAAATAGCTTTTATAGGCATGTTCACCATTAACCATTCCATCAACATCAACCATATCACCCCACAGATCTTTGTTAATGTTTTCATTACATTCAAGGGATTCATTGTTGCGTTCATCTATCGCTGTGTATTTTGAGTCACCTGTAAATTAAACATATCATAAAACATCAGCATGATTATACGTTATATAGTTCCTGTTTAAGTTACAATTGTTCATTACTTATTAAATTAAATGAAACCTGTCAAAGAATCTTCTTTGATATCTTCATCTAGGATAGTATATTTGGGTTTGTTGTTATCTAAATCATAGAAAGGCTCATCAAGATCATTGATGTTAACCCAAACACCATCTTCTTTATCGCTTTTGTTGGTAACGTATTAAGTCATCGTGTCTTCATCACATAGCATATACTTGCGGTTGTTACGAACATTATAGCCTTCACTTCTTTTTATGCGCTTAAACTTGATTGGTTGTTCATCATCGATTCTAGTTTAAAAAAAAAAATTCATACATGATTATTGATCAAATATATGTCTTTTGTATATTAAAAACTTAAATATGTTTGTGATAAAAATACCATTGTGTCGGAAATTTTGTAGTGCTAAAAAGTTGTTTGTTTTTTATGTGTGTTGATGTCATTATCGACAAATTTCATGGCATTATTAACCTTCTTGCCATTATTACGATTCTTTGGTTTTCTTGGTCTTTTCCTAATTTGGAGTAAATTTTGCAAACATGTCGCAGATTAAAGTTATGTGTAATTAAAAAATTTGGTGAATAACTTACAGAGCATACTCTTTCTACATCTTCATCATCTGATAAAACAATTGTGTTTCTATCCAGATTGGATAAATCAATAGCTGCAGGCTGCAATTGTTTAAAATTTTATCAGTATTATAAAATACCATTGTGTCAGCAAATTTTGTTGTGCTAAAAAAGTTGTTTTTTTTTTTATGTGTGTTGATGTCATTATCGGCCAAATTTCATGGCATTATTAACCTTGTTGCCATTATTCGATTGCTTCTTTTCTTGGTTTTTATTCTAACGCTAGAAAAGGTGAAAACATGTAGCAAATTAAAGTTTTGTGTAATTATAAAATTTGGTGAATAACTTACAGAGCATACTCTTTCTACATCTTCATCATCGATAAAACAATTGTGTTTCGTCGACTTGGATAAATCGATGGCTACTGCAATTGTTTAAAATTTTTCGATATTATTGTTTAAGGTATTCGAAGATACATCTAAAATTTGTTAATGATACCTCATCATCATCGATATAAGTATTACGAGTTGTTGTTGTCTTGAACATGGAAGCAGTAACCTCTACACGTGATATTTTAAAAGATACGTAAATTTTGTTTTCATTATTATGTTTTAAAAGATACAAATTTAAATTATAAGCGTTACCTCCTCATCATACGAGATGACAATATGTGAGATGTTACGGTTGTTATTGTGGGAAGATGTTGCGGGGTTATGTGTTGAATTTACACTTGCCATTGTATGTTTTCGAGCTCGACTATTCAATATTTAGGTTTTCAAGTGTAATTTTAGGCTTTATTTATAGGTTTGTTAAGATAAACTATACTTAGTAACCAATTTGTTTGCTAATATAGTTCTTTGTAAAATTAAAGATTATCATAATATTACGTGTATATATTAGGTATGAAGATAAACATTATATATACATATATAAAGAAATATATATATTTTTGTATATTATTTTCGTTTTATTAATATTATTTAAATATATATATAATATTTTTTTTATTCTATACTTATTTGCAAGAGTTATATCAGTAGTGTTTTGATTCAAATTTGACATTCGTGGTTGCACGCTTTGCTTAGTCGATTACATTGTTTTTGTAAGTGCAAGTCTTTGTTGATAATGGAAAACTTTGTTTCATTTGTTTAATCTATAAATTAATGCTTTAGTATTTGTGAATGTATGTGTCTTTTATTTGTTCCTAACAGAATTTTAAAAACATGGCAAAGCAGGTTTTGCAATATCAAATTGTTTGGTTCTTTCAAATGGAGGTTCTAGTTGTACGTGAATGGGAAAGCATGTTGCGTGGTGGTTCTTTAGAAATTGAAACGCGTGTTTGTTATGTGAACGCCATGTTGCACTACGTGATACTGTTGGGTATATCAACAATCTTCGCTCTTTCTAATTTTTCTTTATGTGTATTTTTTGGATGTCGTAATTATTGTATTTGTTGTTCAATTGAATGTTGTTATTGTTATTCTCCTTGTTATATGTCGCAACTCTGTTGTATTTTTATCCCTTTAATAAAACTTACTTTTTGTTGTTGTTATCATTTGTGTATACAATAATCAACAATGAACACACATGTAACATCATTATAATCATGTAATATGTGTAATTGTTAAAATTTTTTACACCAAAACAATTTTGCAACAATTAGGAAAAACAAACTTACCAAAACGTTGATAAATTAAGGGTTCAACCCAACATATTGACGTTATTACATTGTTTTTTGTAAGTGCAAGTGCTGTTGATAATGGAAAACTTTGTTTCATTTGTTTAATCTATAAATTAATGCTTTAGTATTTGTGAATGTATGTGTCTTTTATTTGTTCCTAACAGAATTTTAAAAACATGGCAAAGCAGGTTTTGCAATATCAAATTGTTTGGTTCTTTCAAATGGAGGTTCTAGTTGTACGTGAATGGGAAAGCATGTTGCGTGGTGGTTCTTTAGAAATTTAAGCGCGTGTTTGTTATGTGAGCATGCCATGTTGCACTACGTGATCTTGTTGGGTATATCAACAATCTTCGCTCTTTCTAATTTTTCTTTATGTGTATTTTTGGATGTTGTAATTATTGTATTTGTTGTTAAATTGAATGTTGTTATTGTTATTCTCCTTGTTATATGTCGCAACTCTGTTGTATTTTTATCCCTTTAATAAAACTTACTTTTTGTTGTTGTTATCATTTGTGTATACAATAATCAACAATGACCATACATGTAACATCATTATAATCATGTAATATGTGTAATTGTTAAAATTTTTTACACCAAAACAATTTTGCAACAATTAGGAAAAACAAACTTACCAAAACGTTGATAAATTAAGGGTTCAACCCAACATATTGACGTTGGGTTTTTTCCCGTTTACTAATGCAACATTTACTAATGTAATTTTTATTTTTTGCTTTAAGCTTATTGCAACAATTAGGAAAAACGGTCTTACCGAAACGTTGATAAATTAAGGGTTCAACCCAACATATTGACGTTGGGTTATGACATGTTAAACCTTCTAATACTTAAAAGACTAAATGTAATGATATATCATATATGTTTAAATTTGTTTATTGTTGTGTGTCATTACAGCTGATGATAGAATGAGGCATCAATGTTTTTGGGATAAACACATGGCCCACTTTGGTGAGAAAACACATTTTTTTTATGTGCCTTATGAAGATACCATAGACAGACAACGACTTGTAAGTACTTATACCTGATTTTTAATTTATTATGATGTCAAACTTAATAACATATTATTCTAATATTTACACTTAATTACAGTGCATACCAGCTTATTTCCTTGAGAAACATCCAATGCATACTTATAAAAAGTGTTTCATAAGACACAAAGACATAGTTTATAAGATGCGTATAAAAATGGTACTTCACTTAGAAAATCCTGACCGAATAAACCATGTAAACATCTTTGGGGAATGGAAGAAGTTTGCTCAAGTTTGCAAATTCAAGAAGCACAAAATGCTAAGGTTCAAGTACATGTTAAATCTGGAGGAGTTGAATGATCCTGACACGGTGTGTTCCACATGTTTCATGTATGTTAGAAAACAATTTGCGGGAATACTTTGGTTATCTTTTGGGCAAAACAAATGCTTTTACTCTTTTGTAATTTGGTACATTCAAGCAAGTGTTTAATCTTCTACTTTGGTCATATGTATTCTTAAGTAAGATTATGGTTTAACTTGTAAAATATTATATGTAAGATAATATATATTTTATGTAGCAACCATCAAATTTTGCCATGATTTGTTTTACGCTCGAACTTTATTTAAGCGGTTAACCATTTTCGATTTTAAATAATCTTTGATAATTTTAGTAGTCAAATATGATCGCATGCAGTTTAAGAATTATTTTGTTAATTGATGATACGTGTTCATGTTAAGTCCAATCAGTAAACCATCCACACATTGTCCGAATAAAAGACATGTGACCCAACTATATCATTGCTTTTCTCCATTACATATGTATCAACAAAATTATTAAACAGTAAACAAACACAGCTTTTCCAACTAAAACATAACTGAGTCAGACATGTAATTGCTTTTCGACATAAGTTACAAACATACCACCAAAGATTAACAACACCCTCTTAATGTAGCACATAACACCATACCATTAAACATACAGGCGATGAAACAAACCATCAAAGACACACATAGGATGCTATCCTAATCATACAATTCCATTGTAAACACATGACATCTTTTCTCAATGCGCAATTCCCTGGACAGATCAAGAACCTGAATCAGTGCAGCAAGAATCTGATGGTCCCTGTCCTGCGTCTCCTGCAGACATTCAACAACGTCATTCGCAGCATCATTGTGGCCACTCAACCAGCGTCCCTCCTGCAACAACTCAATCCTCTTCTCAAGTCGAAGGCAAACATCATTGCATTTCTCACCAAACATCATGATGAACCCCTCATTTTCACCTTGATCCTGTAAAAACAGAAACTTAAAAGCATTGTGGACTTCATTGGACCCACATAATTGCAAGGTTGCATATATATTAAAAATTTATAAGAACCATAAACATATTAAAAAATACTTAAAACTTGTCAAATAATAAATTAAAACAAACTCAAATATGTAACTAAAAACCAAATTCAAAATTATCCAATAATAACCTAAATAATAATATGTTTGCAAAAAACAAAAAATAAATCAATAGATTGTTTATCAATAACAATAAAATAGATAGGATAAATAAGATGCATTGCATGCTCTATGCATCATTGTCTTCTATATCATATGTTTGCATCTTTTCTTTGTTTGAACATCTTCCTCATCAACACAATCATTGTCTGTTAACTCTTCTATTACACGATTTCTTTTTTCAAAACACCAAGCGGATCAATCATACTAACAACAACTTCTTCACCTACAACACTTTGCTTGCATTCTTTGCGATTTAGGGTGTTTATTTCAACATTCTGCAATGTACAACAATTACTAAGTCAGTTTGAATTTTTTGCTATGAAAAAAACAATTGAAAAGTGTATTTAATTAATAATGTATACTACCTCCTCAATATCAGTTGTTGATTTTGTATTCAAATTCTCAACATTTTTTAAATGATTTTCTGCATTCTTTCCAATGCCTTCTAAATCACTTAAATCATATGAACCATCTTCAATATCAACATGAGGAGTATCCAAATCTTCTTCACCAATAAAAGATTCTTCAATATCATGTTCATTATCATCGAGACATTGTCGAATTCAAACAATAATCTTCTTTTTCGAATCGACTTCATCATTGTCGAATCGTCTTCACCATTGACAAACTCATCTACATTATCATCTAAATCACCATCATTATTGTGTAACACATCATTTGCATTGTCTGAAAATTCTTTCATATTGTATTCCTCATCTTCTACATCCTGTCATGTGTTACAATTCCAATTTATATTTAAAACTATTATATACAATTTAACTTTATAATAAAGACTGGAAAATCATCAACTAATTTAAAATACTAATATACATACCTCTTCATCTAGGAAACCGTTTTTGAAATACATGATTGTATCAACATCATCAGTCACCTTTTCAGTTCGATAGATATGATTTGTTGTTCTTTGTGGTTAAATTCGAATACTTTATTTTAAATAGATATTGTTTGCCAATAATCGGTTAATTTCATCGGGAAGTATTCTTGAGTCCATTCCATGCTTGTCCATAATTTGCCACGAGACAAATTAATCATCTTGTGTACATTGTTATCAAATAAAACAACACATGCGGTTCCACTATCATCAACAATACGCACAATGATCTTGAACCTAAAACAAACAAATCATAATGTTTTAGTATTTCAATAATTAATCATAATAATTTTATATATTCAAATAATAATTAAAACACAATGTTATTAATACCTCGATGCAACATCATAGGTTTCACCGTGTTTCTTACAGAACCACAATTGCTTCTTGTTTCGATTATTCATTCCACCTTTTGAAGAAACTGCTGTTACTCTTGTGTTACATTCTTTACACGCTGTATACGTCCAACCATTTTCATATTGGATGCTATGCACAGTAGCAAAAACAAAACAACATGTATCCTGCATATACAATACAATACACAATATTATGACAGATGTTTTATGCTTTTTCATAATTAAATAAATGACATAAAATACTATTGTCTTACCGGTTCAATACTTCGGATCATACCAACAAAACTCTTTAAACAACCATGCATAAATTCTGATGGTGTAACAACAACTTTCTCTTGATTGTGCAACTGGATCTTGAATTCATTTGCATTATATCCTTCTTGTGATTCGTACCTTTTATGTTTCAAAAATATATTACATACACACTTAAAGATAAATTCATATTTATATGACAACATAAAAAGTATAGTTATTGTCAAAACCTTTTCCGGAATAACAATAACGGCGGAATCTTTCTGTTAATAAAAATCCTACTTCCAAATAACGCATTATGCAATTTGGTTTATCGATTTTGTACAAACAACACAAAACAAATAAACAAACACAAAAATATTATATTAACAAAAGCATACTATTTCTTGTCTTGCTAAATATTTATAAATAAATTCAAAAAACTTCTTGTCCCAATATTTGACCTTCCCAAGCATCAAAAGAATGTCTATATGACCAATTTCTTCCAACTGTTTTCATAATCATTCCACATTAACGCCCAATTATCCCAAAAGTGCACTCAAGCACTGTAGGATCGCAAAATATGATATAAATAAATACATTTACATTGTAAAATTGTATACAATATAACTATCATATTAAAGTTTTCATTTACTCAGCATCTTCAATAACAATTGTTCTGCGGATTTTTGGACCACCATGGTTGTTCACACCTACGATTTTGCCAATAGCAACCACTGTTCCAATCACATCTGTTCAATAACAAAGGTTAATGTTTTGGTATTTACAATACTAAATACAAATATCTATTATAAGTAGGTGTCAATGAAATACATACCAACACAATCATGATCATGATACTCATTCACAGGATCTAATATCCGGGAAAATGGCTCATATATAAAACCAATGACATTATCATTTATTTGCTCAACACGTGTAACATTAGTCCCTTTGAAAAAGATATTTTCCATCGTTTGGTAACAACGGTAACCTTCCACCATTTTCCATAACACCAAAGTTAGATAATATATAACATTGCCCTTCTTGAAGCGAGGCTCAAATTTAAACATTAATTCCTTTTTGATGTAAATCGGATTCGGTTGTCTGGATATACATTGTTAAAAATTAGTCGTCATTTATATTAATTTAATTAAATATACAAATAACCAAAAATAAAAGACTTACCTCTACATCTTGGAAAACACAGTCCAAACTATATGGATCATGTTCTTCATTTAATTTGTGAGAATGCCAAATAGAAATACATCTTCCTTTGATTGCCATATTTGTAGCCATAGGATTAACGTTTCTTATCGGAGTTATGATTCGATCCTTCAGTCTTTCATCTATATATTTCTAAAGATTAAAAATATAGCAAACAAAATTTAAACAACAATGTAAATTATACTAAAATATAAGAATATACCTGATGAACCACTTCCAATGGAGGAAGTATGCATTCCATTACCCTTTTTAGAATAAGATTTACCTGTTTTTAAACAATAATATCATAAACACTTCTTTACTACCTGTAGCTTATGCATCCTTTAAAGTCTGATTCATTTATTTATTCTTGTTAAAATAATAATTACTTGTTCGTATAAACTAAAATATAACGATATACCTGCTGAAGAACTTCCATTGGAGAAACTATGCATTCCATTGCTTTTTTTAGAATGAGATTTACCTGTTGCAAAACATTGTTATATATAAAATGCAATTACAAAATAACTTATATTTCAAAAACAGTAAAACACAAACCATAAGACGAATTTCCAAACGACGTAGAATGTACACTATAATCTTCTTTTGTTTGATGTCTGCCTGACAAACTATTATTGAATCCAGACTTAGTTGTCTCTGAGTAGACTTCTTGATAACCAAATTTGGAATTTCTTGACTTCAAATAAGCAGCACTTCTAGGATCTTTTTGCTGATTCCTAATGTATTCCATCCTTTTAAAGTTCACGATGTTGTAATCAATGACCCTTTTTACCAAGCGATACATATATACAATATATAAGTACCAACTCATTCATAATATACTATATGTTTGTATTTAAAAAATATTGTACCTTTTACGATCTTACACAATCAACAATGTTAGATATATCCTTATTAGCGGTGTGTCACTTTCGAGATATCATAAGATGTCCGAGACTTTAAACATGGCGGTTGCTTTCCAAAATTTTTGCCAATTGCGAGGTTTAACTAAGACAAATAACTCAAAATCAAACACTTATAATATCAAATTTTGAAAACAATGCACAATATAAAAACTCAAATCAGGTTTACCCTTTGATGCCATTGAAACAGTCTGCACATGAGTTCCAGATCTTTTTCCGGGTGTGTCACTTTCAAATAACGACATATCACAAACACTCTTATCACCTAATGGTGCAGCAACTGTTCAACAAACGTACCAAAATTTCAACAAAGGTACGAAAATTGTGTTTGGTTTTCAATTCAATTGTAAGAACAACAAAAATATATACACTATAAAATATTAATATTAACTACCTGTAGAAGGATCTCTAATTGTGCTTGTCTCATTTGTATCGTTAATCTTATCTGTGTTATTTCAGAATAAAAGGTTATAAACATGTATGCAAAACATCAAACACATAAGCGTGCAACACTAATAAAACCCTATAAACATGTATGCGAAAAAACACAAAGCTTCAAATATACCTAACTATATAAACCTTATAAACATGTATGCACTATGTAAACATGGATAATGAAAAACATCAACTTCTTTAATACACTGCGACATGGAGCAACATTAATGTATGCGAAAAACACAAAAGCTTCAATTATACCTAACTATGTAAACCTTATAAACATGTATGCACTAAGTAAATATGGATAATGCAAAAACATCAAACATAATAACTTCTTTAATACCTGCAGCTTGTGGAGCAACATTAATGTTTTTACTTCCTGTTTTCTTGTTAAGATCCAAACAATTTGTTCCTGTAAATTCATTAATTAAAAAAAAAAACAAAAACATGAAATCTACCATTCATGCAACATGCAACAAATAATATCATAGTAACTTATATATTACACATCTTGTGCATCAATTCTAACAACATTGATTTGTTTCTTTTGTTAAAATCAAGTACTTGTTCCTATTAAACCATAAGGCAAATAAAAAACCAAAATAAAAACATGAAGAGAAGAATAAATCATATAATACTTGTAGTTGATAAAGGTTTTAAATTAAAGAACATGTTACAAATTATAAGAAACTCAAACTGTTACCTAATGAAGTTTTTGTAGTCACTTTCTTACCAACACGTTTTTTTGATCCAGGAGCATTCATTCCTGCAAATACATAATATATAAACAAAACAATCATATTATGTTTTTAAAAATCAAATTTCTAACTAATAAATAACCTGAATGTTCAACAATCATTCACTTACCTTCTTCGGATTTTTCAGAATTGATATTGTGCTTGGCAGTTGAAAGCCTCTTTGAGAACCTCTTGGACTCCATATTCGACATTTAAGATTTAAGAATATAGAATATGTAATAGTGTAAACCAATGTAAATAATGGTCTATATATAATGTCAAATTAGGTTAAAAAAAAAAAAAAAAAAAAAAAAAACTTAAGATAACAATGATTTCATACCAAACTTATCATAATATTATTTTAAGTAAATATCAAAACACAAACACAATCCTAAAACAATACATATTTCTAAATATTTTATTAAATCCGAAATTTATAGAGGTGATTATATATTATAGAATGTAACATAATAATCAAAATAACTTGTAGCCTAATTGGTAAACACAAAAGTTATTAATGCTACTCTTCAAAACAACCCAAGTTCAAATCTTACTAATGACATTTTTTATAAAAGCAATTTTAAAAAAAATTAATAAAAATTAATAAAATTAATAAAATATATTTTAAACCGAAATTATTAGTTATATTAATAATTGGATTATTAAATTGCTTAGGTGGACATAAAATGTCTAGGTGGCATTAAAATGATTATGTGGCATTGAGGTGGCATTGAGGTGTCATTGAGGTGGCATTGAGGTGGAATTAATGCCAAATGCCTCCTGTTATATATAATATAGAGATATATATATATATATAGACAAGCGTTCAAATGAGAAGACTTATTTTGGTGAGAACGCGAGAAGAGATCCTAGCCCTCCATTAACCCCTCCCTTTTTAGATCTAATGGGTTAGATTAAGTTGCAATTTGCACTAGCATTACATTAAACAAAGCAGAAGGGGTATTTGTAATTTTACATCCAAAATCATAGGGGTCTAACTGAATTTCAGTCATTTGTTACATATCACGGCAAAAAATCAACTCCATTTCTCTCTCTCCCTCTCTCATCATTCACACACAAACATAGACAAAAACTCACACGAACACACAGAAATACACACTCATCTACCAAACCTCATCTTCTCGCCGGTTATCCACAATCATCTCCATCGTCTCTCCATCGTAACTTTCTTAATCTCCGTCGTTGATCTGCGTTATTACGCAGTTGACCATTTAATTGCCGTTTTCTAATTCAACTGGTAAAATTGTAATTTTTAACAATCTTTTGATGATGAATGCGCGTTAATCTTTTAAAACGTTGTTCTAATGTGGATCGAATGCTAATATTGGTACTTATTTTCAACTAATTATTATTTTCTTGTTTTTAGGGTTTCTAATTATTTTGATTATTTATTTATTTTTATTTACTTTAAATGTTAGAACTTTTCACATGTGAAGATTCTATATGATAATTGATTGTTTTAGATATGTTGCCTTTTAGTCTAGATTTTAGTTGAAATTAAGCGGCTGGTTAGTGTTTAGATCTTAATCTCTGGCGTTGGCTGCGGCGTCTGGTTAGGAGATATTGATGTTTTATAGACGATTATTTAAGTTTTGTAATCAATATCTTCGTGCGTGAAAATTATGAGCAATGATTGAAGCTTTAATATTACTAGCGTACTTTTTATACTAGAAGTGTAAAAATAAGAGATATTGATGTTTAATAGATGATTATTTATGTTTTGTAAGAATTTCTTCACACGTGAAATTATGAGCAAGGATTGAAGCTTTGATCTTACTAGCATATTTTGTATACTAAAAGTACAAAAATAGGATATATCAGATATTAAGTTCATTAAGAGTATCTTCGCGCGTGAAAAGTTTAGTAAAAGCATCTTCGTGCGTGAAAATATAGGATATATTTTTCTTCACCCGTGAAAAGTTTAGTAAAAGCATCTTCACGTGTGAAAATATAGGAGGTTTTTCTTCGCCCGTGAAAAGTTGTGTGAAAATATAGGAGATATCTTTCTTCGCCCATGAAAAGTTTAGTAAAAGCATCTTCACGTGTGAAAATATAGGATATTTTTCTTTGCCCGTGAAAAGTTTAGTAAAAGCATCTTCACGTGTGAAAATATAAGAGATATTTTTCTTCGTGCGTGAAAATATAGGAGATACTTTTCTTCGCCAGTGAAAAGTTTAGTAAAAGCATCTTCACGTGTGAAAATATAGGAGATATCTTTCTTCGCCCGTGAAAAGTTGTGTGAAAATATAGGAGATATCTTTCTTTGCCCGTGAAAAGTTTAGTAAAAGCATCTTCACGTGTGAAAATATAAGAAATATTTTTCTTCGTGCGTGAAAATATAGGAGATATTTTTCTTCACCCGTGAAAAGTTTAGTAAAAGCATCTTCACGTGTGAAAATATAGGAGGTTTTTCTTCGCCAGTGAAAAGTTTAGTAAAAGCATCTTCACGTGTGAAAATATAGGAGATATTAGAGTTTTGACTAACGGACTTATTGGCGTGAAACTTCAGTTCTTACTCGAACTTCTCTTATTCGTAAGATAAGACCCATTGATGAAGTAGAAAAGATGGCGTCTCATAGCTAATGTATGAACAGACATTGAGGCGGTCTTGATTAGGTTGTCCCTATTTTTAGAAAGTTCTATTAAGTTTCGATGTCTTTATGTATTTGAGTGATTAGTATATGGCTTTTAGAAATGATTATGATGCTTGGCTTGTATTATTACGACCTTGCGATCTGCTTGTTTAGAGATATCTATTTGGGGTGGTAGTTTTAAGCGATATTCGGTAGTCAGATGGCGAGACTTAAAAATTGTGATTCCCAAAGTTAGACAAGATAGCATTTTGTTCCATCATCGATTATAATCTTTTCAAGAATTAATCAGCGGTAGAATTAGAAATTGAAGCGTATCCCTTGCTAGATGAACTTACATCCACAATCGGTACTTTGAACTTGGAGCGTGTTCGTAGGCGAAAAGTAGACTTGTTGCATTGACTCGAAGGGTCCAAAAGGTAAGAGATGAAATAGAGCGACTAATGGATGATGATGGAGACATGGTGAAATGTACTTGATCGAGAAGAAAATGAGAATGGATACATTATCCTATGGTGGAGATCAATCGATATCGGGATACGTGTTATCCAACGGTCCACACATTGTTTCGACTCCAAGATCTCCGTTTCTTCACCTCCAGTTTTGAAAGCTTGAAAATCTTTTAGCTTTGCAAGTAGGCATGAAAGCATGAGGAGTTCAAAGTCTTGCACAAAACATTGAGGAGATGGAGATCTTTGTTGGAGGCTTATTTTGTTGTCATTGACACTCTCAATAAGTCGACATCGGTATGAAAAATCACCTATAAATGTTCATTCTTGTTTGTTTATATATATCAATCCTTGGTTTGACCTTTATTACTGTCATGCTCGAGTGAAGGAATATATTGATGACATGAAAGACTTCATCAACATTCAACTAGTATGTTTACTTTTTTCTCGTTCACTTTCATTCTGTGATGATTTGGTGTCGCTTGAAACTGGTAGTAAAATCCTTAATTTAGTGGATACTCCCCCAATAGGTAGAGGTGGCACAATGGTGTGTCGGCCAGTTGGGTAAAAAGTCAAAACAGGTCATTCTTAGTGTCTGTCTGGTTGGTTTGGGCTGAAAATATTTTGTCCATTTCTTGGGCATGATTAATTTGTTATATATGATTTAAAAAAATATACCTGTACTATACAAATCTAATATATGTATGAAAAAAGCAATTAATGATGTTTGGTGACTTTTGACCCATTTGACCCGTTTTCTTTTATATATATTTCATTTGAATTTCCACATAACTTAAATCCACAAACGAATAAGTAAAACGGTCAAAATCTTCACTCCTTTATAAAAGGGAAACTGACACTAAGATTATGGCAGGACATATTGAACCAAGATCATTGTTGTTATTAAATTTAGTACTAGAAGGACCCATAAACTAATAAACTTAATATATGTGAAGCAACAGTAGATAAGAGTTTGATGCTATGATTTTTATGCTAAGCGTATGATATTAAATTTGGGTTGCTTGGATAATGCGGAACCAACTTATACTGATTTGAGTTATTCGACAACCGCTACATTTGTAGTTGCAATCTTTGGAGTAGTAGTGGGATATTTGGCATGAATTTCCTATAACATTGTTTGATAGCCCTCGACTTTTCGAATGGGTATTGTTGATTCTGAGGAGTTCTTGGACTTGTTCTATTCATTCGTTTTCATGGTTTTATAAGTCTAGAAGAGTGATGCCTTTTAGATATGGTCGTTGGCGAGTTTAAGATTTGTGTGCAAAGTGTAAAGGTTATGCATAACAATCTTTTGTTCGGTATAATTTGAAAGACAACACGAAAGGTAGTTGATTGTGAAGTAAATAACTTGTGATTCATTTAGTACTCTTATGGAATTCATGGAATAACTAACAATGTATGTATCTTGTTTACAACGTTTAGAAAGTAAAGGATCATATAGTAAATATTTAACCTGTAAAGATTCAGTATATATCAATCGTATGGTTATGCATATGAAATCAAGGATGCTACCAAAATCTGCATTACTTATTAAAACATTTGCTAAAGAAATATAGATTCGAAAGAAAAATCATTTGATGAGAGCTATATAGCTTACTAGGACATTCAAACAGGAAAAATGGTGAGACCCTTGATTCTTTTAAAATGGCGGTTAGTCGTAGTTTCGACCTCATCTCGACAAAACTCGATATACATCACGTTTTCATGTGACGATGAATTTAACAAATAAATTACGGTGTGTCGGTGATCTCAGGTTTTGAAATTCATATGATTGCTGTTTATATATGTTTTACTAATTATGGATGTCAAGAGATTTTTTTTACCTCTAATGACCCTCCTGTGCAATCCATTCAAGTTTATCGAACATTAAAGGTTATTCTTATTTAACTAAAAAAGAAAAGAGTTTCCATTTCTAGTCTCATACTTTGTCCTGTCTTGCTGATTTGCTAGTTTTATTATTACTGAAAGTTCGAAACTCAGAAACAAGCTTATTTTTAAATACTCGTTGCCACGGTCTATATAAATAACCTGAACGTTAAAGTATAGAGAAACATTGAATAACCTGATTTGCTAGTTTTATTATTAGCGAAAGTTGAAAACAGTAGGAAAGGACGCAAAACGCAATCACACTAGACTTGATCGTTTAGTAATTATGGGTACCTACTGGATCGCCATCATGTACTTTTCTTTTGCCAGTGCTTATCATTTAGTAATTTTAGTAGTCTTTTATGGTTCAGATGGTTATTCGATCATAAAGGTTTGCTCTTAAATAGTAATGTTTTATGTTCCTAACGATGATTACGCATGAGGCTATTTTGATTTCGTGGCATCATTAGAAAGTTCTAAGAGATGATAAAAGGAACTAGCAAATGAAAAACAAAGCGTCGAATAAGAAAAGCAAGCTTACTCTTGACTACGAAATAGTCGCGATCTTTGTTTTTAGAAAATATCGACAACCTTTAATGACAAGGTCAATCATCTCGCAAATCGGTTTGGACGATCCGGTTATGATCGGTCTTGATGACAACAAGATGAAACCGTCTAGTAAGCAAGTTACATCCTTGGAAAGTGCCATTGAAAAATTAGAGAACTCTGGGAAAGTAGCGGTTATGACAGACGGGGAGTACAAGCTTCCAGCTCAACTCAATTAGAGATATGTCAAAGGTAGCTAGATATTAAAAAGTGATTTGCTTTCATGGTTTACAAACTGCATTGCTTTTATATTTTTCTTATGGCTCGTGATGTACTCCAGCGCCTTGTGGTTCTCGCCTTGCGGTGCTTCTTTCCGTTCTAAAGAATCTATTCACCAGAGAAGCTTCCCAAAAGGTATAGTCATACACAAATTTGATTAAACCTATTTGCTGACTTATCATCTTTAACAATACTTAGCAAGCTCATTTATGGTCTGTGTTTTATTATCCCTTCTTTTGGCACCACATTAAGAGCCAAATAAACCAAAATATAAGGACGCTCCCTTAGTTAAATGGAAATTGACCAAGAAATTGAAAATATATACATGTTTATACCGATAAATTAATTCCTTACATATACAATTTGAGATATCAGCTATCATCTTGAGTAATCAAATCTGCATTCCACAAGTCAGAATTTTGAAGAACATAATTTCTGCAATTATCCTCAAAAGAACCTCTTCTGATCTTTTTTCACTTTGAAATGTTTTACCATTTCTTTCCTGCTATATATACATGTTTATACCGATAAATGGAAATTATATACATGTTTATACCGATAAATTAATTCCTTACATATACAATTTGAGATATCAGCTGTCATCTTGAGTAATCAAATCTGCATTCCACAAGTCGAATTGTGAAGAATAGCAATGAATTTACAGTAATTATCCTCAAAAGAACCTCTCTCGATCTTTTTCACTTTGAAATGTTTTACCATTTCTTTCCGCTATATATATAATACACAATGAGCTTCTCCCTATGCTCCAGTCTTGATTATACACCGCTTTTAATCAACTCTTTTATTTTATATTCCCATAAATGTATCAAGAAGCATGCATTCACAAATTTTTCCATTTCCTCCAAAAGTCTTTCTGCATAACATAAAGAACATTTTGTCAATGACCAGTTTTTCATGTGTTTGTAAATTTCCTTGTACTGCCATCCTAAGAAATTTAAAGTTTTTCATGTGTTTGTAACTTTCCTTGTACTGCCATCCTAAGAAATTTAAAGATGAGGTATCAAGAAATTCGATGTATTTATGATTTACTCTTTTTCTCAACTAGTAAGATGACTATTCTTAGGAGCATAAGTGGCATTTTTAAGCTAATATATCATGTCTTTGCGGTTTAACATTTTCTTATCATGGTTCTGCTACCACACATATTTTGTAGGTTTTCTATGTATGGTTTGATGCACCTATCGGATAGGACTTTAATATTGATTAAAAGAATGCTTGGAGTTTTCTTTATGAGCATTTGTGTGGGAAAACATCGTGAAGGCGCAAGCAACCCGATAGCTTTGTTAAAAATGGTTGGCCATCTGTTAAGGATTTCAAAATCATTTTCTTTTTCACATTTTAGTTAATTGTATTTCAGAGTGAACTTAATTTGTTGTATAGTACATATGGTTTCACTGGTAAATACACATACCTTTAAACTTGAGCATATGCTTTTTTGTTTATATGCAAATAAACTTTCAGCAAATTATTAGTTTTAAGTTGTTCCTTTGAATACTAATTGTAATACCTATTACTGTTAGCCTTAATAGTTTTATTAGAAGTGATGGTCATTCACGTTTAGGAACTCTGTATCGTGTGTTAGATATCGTGATAGAATAGTCAACGGGCTCGTGGATTGGACTAAGCTAAATGGCTAGGCGTTATGATTATACTAGCCGTTTGAAGCTTAAGTATCCAAAGCCCAATCCATGTCCAACCCACGAAAAGCCCAAGCTAAAGCCTTTTAGGGTTTTATGCCTCTTGTACTATAAATACCCCTCAAATGGTCATTTGAGGGGTGTGCTTGAAAGTGTGTGTGTGTGTGTGTATTTTCTCTCTCAAGGAATATACAACTTATTGTTTGCATATCTTATACCATAACATACACGGGTTTTATATAAACATCAAGTCACCATCTCTCTTAATCTTTCCTTCTTTGTTTTACGCATATGTTTGTGTTTGGTTTGTTCGTGTTCTACGCGTAACTGTTGTTACGTGTGTTGGGTTAGCTTGTTAAGTGATAAGGTTGATAAAACTAAGGTCCAACAATTGGTATCAATCGCCTAACAATGGTTTAGGAGTGTTTGGTTGAAGTTTTTGTTTGTATAGTATACGCGTAGTTTCGTTCTCAAAGATTCACGCATAAAGCTTTAATTTTTGCACTTAAAAATTCAAGATTCTTGTGGTTTAAGGTTTATTTGGTGCTAAAGTTTCGCTTTTTGCAAAAGTTCTAAGCTTTACGCGTTTGGTTAAGTTTTAAGCTCGTTTTGGTTCATTGGTCATTTCTACTGTAACTTTTCTAGCAACTTTGGGTGAAAAAGGTCAACATTTTTGGGTTATTCGAGTGTTTTAAGGATATCGTGCAAGAGAAATTGGTTGAATCATGAAAATTTTTACAGTAGGTCAAAACCCTAATTCTACTCGTAAGAAAGTCAACTACTCATAAGGTTCTACTCGTAACTTTTGGTGAAGTTTCTTGAGCTATAACGGTGACTCGATGTTTCCTCACTTGGATAAGTTTGTGGAACACTTGACTTTGGATATCTTTTACCTTGTGATAGTGTAAAGGATTTTTGATTCTGGCGTAAGCCATTCTCGCGTAAGCCATTCCTACGCAGAAGCTATTCCTACGCGTAAGCACTCTTGCTACGCGTGAAGTTGGGTTCTCACGACAAGAATTTCCTCGCCTAAGATCCTCGCCTAAGATCCTACGCGATAAGATCCTCGCCTAAGCCTCGTCTACTGTAACTTCCTGTTTCTCGCCTAAGCTCTCTCTACGCATAAAAGTGTTCAAAAAAAAAAAAAAAAAAATTTTTGAGGAGACTAAACGTTCAATTTTACGCGTGATTCAAATTTTGGTTTAACTTGGAAAATTTTGGTCAAAATTCAAATTTTTGGGCCTAAATTCAAATTTTTGGTCAAATTTGGTGTCAAAATTGTCATAACTCAAATTTTCATACGACCTTAGAATTGATTTTTATAGTGAATTTCAAATTTTGGGCGAATTTTTTAAGAACCAAGGTTACGATACGACTTTCGAAAACACCTCAACCGAGCTTAATCTTCATCAACCACAACTCCTTTATCGTTGAATCGATCCTACATCAACTTTATCCGATCATACCTTCATCAATGGCAACTCAACAAGACATTCATGCGGCCGGTGCCAAAACCGTCCTCCTATGTTGGAAAAAGGTGGTTATCTTCAATGGACAAGTCGAATGCTTCGTTACATCAAGACAAAACCTAATGGAAAATTGATGATCAAATCCATTCGGGATGGACCCTTCATACCTCGACAAGTCCAAGACCCTAGAAATGCCGATGCAACACCTCCGTCCCACCATTTTTTTGTCTTCAAAAGACTGGAATACTCGAAGAGGATCGAAACAAGTCGAAGCGAGATGACATGGCAATTCATATTATCCAACCGGGTTTACCAAGAGACATCTTTCTTTCAGAGAGCAGTTAGAAACCGCTTTCGATATGTGGGAGCGTGTTAGACGACTTTGTCATGGAACATAAATTGGTCAACAAGACCACGAGAGAACAAGTTGCTAACTGCTTGGGAGAAGTTTACATCTACTCCGGAGAATCCATCGAATCCTACTATGGAAGGTTACGCACTTTAATGAATGAGTCGATCGAAACAAGTTGACACCCGAACTATCGTGAGCAACATCAAGTTCTTGAACAATCTACCGAGAAGAATGGGGCGATATGTCACTATTGTCAACCAAACAAAAGACTTACATCAAGTGAACTTTGATCAACTCAACGATTTTACGAAACAAAACCAAGTCAAGTGAATGAAGTCGAGGCAAGAAAGATTAGCAAAGAATCATGATCCATTGGCACTCATTGCAAAGACTCAAACTCCGGTGAATACACAACAACAACCTTCATCATCTTCCACTAACAACAACTTGCAACAATACATCCCTCAACAACAAAACTATCCACCGAACAACAACATTACCGAGAACAAGGAATCACTTATCTTGAAATGGAACGAGAAGAAGCTTTGTCACAAGCATTTTCATTCTTGGGTAAAGCATCCAGTCGCTATTCCACACCAACTAACAACAACCAAAGGATTTCATCAAACACTACAATAGCAAGTTGCACACCGGTGTGAATATGGGTCGTCAAGGACAAATGGTTGGAGTTATTGGGAATCAGCAGGATATGCTACCGGATTTCGCATGGGTAATCAGTGGTTCGAATCGTAATCGGATGGGTCGAATGTTGGGAATAGAGCGATGGAAATCGAAATGGGAATGTTGCGACTCCAGTTGTTGGGAATTATGGAAATGTGAATCGGGGTAATCGTGTTACGTGCTATAACCTGTCAAGGATTGGGTCACATGGCAAGGAATTGTCCAACTAAGCCAAAAAGAAGGATCTTGCGTATCTTGTAAAGTTATCATGTTGGTACAAAGGAACAATCTGGACTTCAATTGAGTCTTGAGGAAAATGACTTCATGGCTATTATGGATGATTTGGAAGACCTCGAGGAACTCAATGCAAGCGCATCTTCATGGCAAATCTTGAGGAGACTAAGTCACGACGCCGATTCGGCGCACCTCCGTCTATGACGCCAACGCAGATCGAGGTACCAATCATTGATCCATGCTATAACAATGTCATATTTGATGTGTCTACTCATGACGACGAAGATTTCGTGACATCGGCACCTACTTATGATACATACTTGGACAATCCGAGTTGTAGCAATACTAACTCGAGACTCGGATGTGGATCCTAGTGGAGACTGTGTGGCACAAAATCACGAGGCCGATGAGGAAACTCGTGCTTATTTTGAATCATTAATCAACAACTGTGGCATTGAAATTGAGAAAGTTAAAAGGTCAATCGCGATGTTAAGGCGCGAATGCTAAATTGACCGCGAGCTTGAGAGTTACAAGGAGAGCATAAAAGCCTTGGAATTTCGTAAAACAAAGAATCATAATTAGAAATTGGTTATCGAAATTTGGTTTCTAAAGAACAACTTTTGCAAATCAAGTATAACACACTTGATGTGAATTTGAACTTAAAATTAAATCTTTAAACAAGGAAATTTCGATTTAAATAACCAACTTTCTAAACAAAAGAAATGTTTTCTAATCTTGAAAAAGAAAAGAAGCGATTGATTATCGATTTTCAAAGCGAGAAGATTCTCTTCTTGATGAAATTCTTGATAAAAATGAGAAATACCAAACTTTGGAAAATTTGCTTCTCAAAGCGGGTCATTCTGCTCAAACAATCAAGATGCTTTCTAATGAAGTAAATCCGCGTTTTCATACTAATAATAGAATGGCACTTGGTAACGACCCTTCTTTGTTCCTCAAGAAAGCTGGAAATCTCGAGAATGTGTTAAACAATGGAAATGTTTTGCATGAACCCATTATTGTTCGTGATTCTCTTGAAACGTTAGAACTATCGAGGAGAGTAGATCAAAATGAAACAAAAGAATCCGAAATCAAACCTATTGATTATAACAAATGGAACAAAATTAACGGAATTACTTTTGTTAATCAAAAGAAAAGTCAAAGTTCTCCATCACATCAAGTGTTTCAAACAAAGAGTCAACACCGCTTCAAAATCTGTTTCAAAACCGGTTGTTGTCTCAAATTCTCTTCGAACATTGAACAAATGTCTTCAAACAATCCTTTTAACACAAGTGATACGAGTAAGTATTTTAGACAATGTGAAAACTAGAATTGTGGATCTTCAAGACAATCGTTAAAACTAAAACCACTATTACACCTAACAACCGGTTCTCTAGTTTTGACATCGAACAAAGAAAGTTTTTGAAACTCAAATTGCCCCTCGGTGAATGCCATCGGTGCAAGGGTAATTCATTTGAACAAGCGTTTTTGAAAGAAACAACCGACTTTGTCAAGGACCATAAATCCACAGTAAAGCAAGCTAATGACTGTTGAACAAATCAAAGTTTTGGAAAATTTAAATGACTCTCTCTTCAAAGATGTTCGACTCATCGATATTATGTCCATCATTTTGCAAACATATTACGTTGAAGATCATGAAAGACTCGGTCTGAGACCTCCGAAATTGTGTCAAAATATGAAAAAGCTCTTATGAAACTTGAAAAGAAAATGTCTCATATTTTAAACAACTTGATCGAAAAACCGAGGAATGCAAGTATGACAAATTGTCGTATGAGCGTGCCTACAATGACATAAAGCGAAAAATGATCTTTTGAGGGCTCATTGGAAAGTCAAAAAGGAAAGGTAGTGGAAGCGTGATTAAAAACCATTGATTGCGGAGAAAGCAAATGTTCCCAAACCGGTTTCAAAACCAAAATGTTTGTTTCTTTGCCTCCTCCAAAAGTCAATGAGAAAATGTTTCATCAAAACCACCACTCCACCGCCTTGCCTAAACATAATGTTGATAAAGGAAAAGCGGTTATCGAGAAACCAAAAGTTTTAGCTCCTGGCCTTTTTAAGATGAGTACCACTAATGCGTCTGCCTCCACATCTAAAACATATGGATCAAACGACATAAGTTTAGAAAAGCACTCTAAAGAGACTAGGAAAGCCGAAACCACTTCTGTAGATAAACATGTGAATCCTAATGAGTGTGCCTTACCTTCTACAGGACTAGGAAGCACCTCTAGGAGCAGCAGACTAAAGCCTAAGAGCAATACAAGGAACAATAGAGTCTCGCTTGCCTCTAAGAGTAGTCGCTTGAATAAAGAGAAGAAAGTAGAAGAACACCCTAGAATTTACCGCTTTGTAATAAGAAAGACATTTCATCCGAATGTAATGAACCTATGAAATCTGCTAAGTTTAATGAATCTGTTGAATCTGTTTGTTTAACTTAGAAATCTTTAACTCTGTTCATGATGATTGTATTTCTAAGAATGAGATTGTTAAGCTCATTAAGAAGAATGTTCCCAAAAGAACTTATGCTAAGCGAATAGGAAGACTAGTCGCGAGACTTAGGCTTTACACTCCGATAGTGAGCATAATGTTTACTTTAGGGATGACATTTGGAAACCAATGGGTAGAACATTCACACTCGAGAATGGTAGAATGAGTAATGCACTGCCTTACCAATAGATGACTTCTACGAGTGTGATCGATTTTACCTCTAACCCAAAGGAACCAAAATCAAAACGGTTTCCAAAATCTTCTTCTTCGTTATTGGCGTGTTATCGAAATATGTCTTTGGATCGTCCACTTGGGTTGCTCCAAGCACATGACCGGAATCTGAAGCTGGCGATCAATTTCGTCGGCAATTCATGGGAACCGTACGTTTGAAATGATCATGTAGCACTATCATGGGTTATGGAGATCTACCTTTTGAAATTATTTGATCACTCGGGTTTACTATGTCCAGGGTTGGGACACAATTTGTTTCAGTCAGGCGATTACGTGATGCGATTTAGAGGTTGCTTTTAGGAAAAATGCTTGCTTCGTTAGAAACTTGGATGGCACCGATCTCTTAGCGGGAATCGTGATACAAACTTGTATGCTATCGACATCAATCAAATGGCCTCTTCATCACCAATATGTCTTATGACACGAGCATCCGGAACTCGGTCTGGGTTGTGGCACGACGGTTATCCCATCTCAATTTTGACACCATCAACAATCTTACCAAAGACAACATCGTCAATGGACTTCAAAGTTCAAATACACCAAGGATCACTTATGTCCATCAAAGAACAAGGAAAAGCAAAAGAGCATCATATAAACCCAATCCGTACCTAGTTCGGAAGCAAAGTTGCATATGTTGCACATGGACTTATGTGGCCCAATGAGAGTTGAAAGCTTTAATGGGAAAAAGTATATTCTTGTTATCGTCGATGATTATTCGAGATATACATGGGTTAAGTTTCGAGATCAAAAGACGAAGCACCGTGCATCATCATCACCTTTCGAAATGCATTCAAGTACTTCTTCAAACTCCGGTAAGGGTTGTAAGACGGACAACGGCACATAATTCACTAATCGGGAGTTAAGAACTTATTTTGAAGATGTTGGAATTACTCATCGACATCACCGTTAGAACTCCACAAAGAATGGGGTAGTTGAAAGAAGAAATCGTACTCTTGTGGAAGTCGCCGCACAATGCTAATCTATTCTAGTGCACCGTTATTTTTGTGGGTCGATGTTTGTTGCCAACGCTTGTTTCACTCGAACCGATCCCTTATCCATCCAAGATTCAATAAAACCCATATGAGCTTGTGAACAACAGAAAACTCGATATCTACGATATCTCTTACTTTCACGTGTTTGGCGCTTTGTGCTATCCGACGAACGACAGAGAAGATCTAGGTAAACCGAAAGCTAAAGGTGATATTGGAATCTTCATTGGATATTCGAGATAACTCGAGGGCATTCGTGGTGTATAACAGAGAACTAGGAGGATCATGGAGACGATGAATGTGAAATTTGATGAACTTTCACATATGGCTTCGAGAGACTCGCCTAGAACCCGCACTAAACCGGCGACTTCTCGGACACATCGGTTCAGACTCGTACCTCAAAGAGCTCAATCAACTTTGTTTGACAATCCTAAAGAACAAGAATGGGAGAATTTCTTTGAGTTTATGTTCGATGAATACTATGGTGGAACTTCGACAAATGCATCAAACCATCATTCCACCGCACCGCTCAAAATCATCCTCCACCACCAATGTAAGATGCATCTACAACGGTCGAAACCAATGCACCAACTCCATCAACATCATCTACATCTACTCAAGTTCTTGCACCCGTTCTACCAGCAGCTGATGAGCAAAACCAAAACCGTAATGATGCAACGTTAGATGACGACTTATTTGAAAACCCGCTTGTGCGGAATCACCGAATCTTCTTCAAGCTTACGAGAACCATCTAACTCACGACGTTTAACCAACGGTATCCTTCTACTACGAAGTGGACAAAAGACCACCCAATTGAACAAGTTATTGGTGAACCTTCAAGGCCAATTCGGACGAGACGCCAACTTTCCACCGATTGCGACTTATGCATTTACCTTTGCTCAATTAGCAATTTAGAGCCAAAGAACATTCGTGAGGCAATGGCGTAACCCGCATGGATAGAAGCGATGCAGAGGAACTTCTCAATACCGCCTTCATGACTCTTGGGAAATGGTTCCAAGACCCATTGACGTCAAGGCCATTGATCTTAAATGGTTATGGAAGAACAAATGGAATGAAGAAATGACTATCATTCGCAACGAAGCTCGTCTTGTGGCCAAAGGATACAAACAAGAGGAAGGATAGACTTTGAAGAGTCATTCACGCGGTAGCTAGACTTGAAGCGGTCGGATATTCTTGGCCTATGCACTCACAAAAACATCACGGTTTATCGATGGACATTAAGACCGCGTTCTTGAATGGAACTCGAAAGAAGAAGTGTACGTGAGTCACCGTAAGGCTTCATAGACATGGAACATCCGGACTCGCTCTACAAACTCAAAAAGGCAATCTATGGATTGAAACAAGCTCATGAAAGTGGTATGATGACTGTCCTCTTTCCTTATCCAAAACAATTTCACCAAAGGAACAGTTGATCCTACCTTGTGTACACAAAATGCAAAACGACATTTTGATTGTTCGATTTATGTGGGCGACATCATCTTTGGGTCCACTAATCCGAATCTTTCAAAACACTTTGAAAATCTCATGAAAAGCAAATTCGAAATGTCCATGATGGGGAACTAAAATTCTTTCTTGGTTTACAAATACATCGCCCCTCGTGGAATTTTTATAAATCAAGCTAAATACACAACCGAGATTTTGAAAAATCATGGTATGGATAATTGTGACTCGGTCGAACACCAATGGTAACTTCACCAAAATTGGAGCCGATTTGTTTGGGAAACCTATTGATCCGAAGAAATATCGAGCATGATTGGTTCTCTCATGTACCTCATCGCTAGTCGACCGGATATTCATTTTGTTGCTTGCTTATTAGCACGGTTTCGTGCAAAGCCTACCGAATCGCACCTCAAAGAGGTTAAACGGATCTTTCGGTGCACAAGACATCCATTCACATGGGACTTTGGTATCCGAAGGAATCGGATTTGATCTAATTGCCTTTTCGGATGCGGACCACGCAGTGATCAAGTTACAAAAAAAGTACATCCGGAGGAGCACAATTTTGGGTGAAAAGTTAGTAAGTCGGTCTTCAAAGAAACAAGATTGCATCGCACTTTCAACCGCAAGCCGAGTATGTGTCTCTATCTCGTGTTGTGCTCAAGTTCTATGGATGAGAACACAACTCACAGATTATGGCTTTACTTTCGATAAAATACCTATGTATTGTGACTCGAAAAGTGCCATAGCCATATCATGCAATCTGCTCATCACTCAAAGACTAAGCATATCGTAGTCCGCTACCATTTCATCAAAGAGTACATCGAAAATGGTATTGTTGAATTATTTTTCGTGAAGATCGATTACCAACTCGCCGATCTATTAACTAAAGCCCTTCCAAAAGAAAGGTTTGAGTATTTAGTTCGACGAATTGAATGCTGAGCCTAACCCCGAGGAGTTAGAACGCCTTCTCGAATCTTCTTGAAAATGATTTTCCAAAAGCTTGACTGTAAATATTTTTGAAAACAAAATACAAAATTTGAAAACCAACAAAAGCAAAATATAAAAATATAAAACTTTCAAAATACAAAACATTAGAAAATCAAAATCCAAAATATTCTTCTCACGACATGTCTCTCGTATAATCGATATTCATGACGTTTCTAGAAATGTCATTCAACAATGATACGGGCATGTACGGATGCTTGAGCGAGAGTTATTTAATATGTTTTCTAAAACATGTCGTTTCTCAAAAATTTCTTCATAAAATGGCTTTCAGATACATCAAGATGCGAAACCCGACGAAATGATGACTTTTGATTATTTTCAAATCAAAACTCATGCTTTTAATGAAAAAATTCAAATGTACGCTTGATGCACTACATTTAAAATGGTGAGAATCATCATCATCTTGAGCACCTTTTCAAGATTGTTCAAAAGATTTTCAAAATCTTTCAAAATATTTTGTGCTCAAGATAACTCCTCTAAAACCCTTTAATTGAATATGCTCTATTAAAGGGGAGTATAAAACAAAATGTTCCAAATTCATGCTTAAATCAAACCGTTTGTCTCCCAAAAGATTCTAAAATGTTGTTTAATCCGATGATATCAAAATATCACGAATATGCTATTTTTGAGGGGAGGAGACGTGATTAAAATGTGATCATGATCGGTGTTTAAATCTCAAAATGAGCTCGACTCGGTTGAAACCAATGAATTGACGAGGAATCATGTACCATCTCGAGAAACTTTCTATGGACTTGACCAGACGGTAATAATTTCAAGCTAGTTCTCTAGTGATGTAAACGTGTCTCGAATCGGTCTAGTTCATTTAAAGTCGATCAATTCAAAAGTGCGAACTCTACCCTCTATGTGCGTTACACAAAACTTATGAGCACATGTGAAGGGGAGTGTTTCGAAAATATAAAACTCACGGAGTGTTTCAAACATGTTTTCTATCATAAACACTCTAAGAGATTTTCAAAGAAAATGGTTTTATGGCAACAATAGGATAGTCATGGGTTATAAGGTGACTAAGGATAGGAAATTGTCCCATGATCCGCCAGAGCGGAGGGATCTACCCAAGGACATCACAAATAGTTAGTATTAGAAGTCCATAGGAATGATTGAAAAAGGAGTAATGTGAGAAAGGAGAAAGAAGGGTTGAAGAATTAAAAAGAAAAGTAAAAGAAAGGGTGAACAAAAATAGCCCTCCATATTCAACCTTAGGCGTAAACCGGGTTCAATTTATCTCACTCTTGGTTGTCACTAGATGACACCGGTATTGAAGACAAAGACGTCATGGACCCAAAGGACGATCGCACTAAACCTTTTAGCCACTCAATTCCTCTTAAAAGGATTTGTTTCATTCTCACCGGGAACCCTACATAATCTATTGACCTTCTCTTAGAGATTGTTGGTATTGAAGAAGGAGACCTCTCCTAGTCTCCGCCAGAAAACCAAAATGCACTATTGAGTCTAGAGCCACGAGATTCATCAAAAGATCTCATAGGAACACTTGACATGACATCTCTTGTCGTTTATCAATAAGGACACAAGTGATATATTATAGAGTCCTACGCAGATCTTAGCAATCGCCGTAACATTTATGAGAAGTTTCACATATGTGATCTTCGGTGATTGAATGGAAACTCCCGCCGTGGTCAACATCAAGCGCCCGACAAGCAGTCACTTCGGTAACTCCCCGTGGATTACGCTTAGTGTGTCTCAAACGGTCTCATCGTGGGTGATGCTTGGTGTACCTCGGCGACTCATCCGAATCAGATGTACTTCGTATATCGCGTTATCTCACTTGTGGGACTCCAGTCAGAACGGCCTCGTGAGAATTAGAGGCGTGTTTTCACACTATGTCATAACACCCTCGAAATTCAAACTTGTAAGTGCGGAATCCGCTTATTACTAACCTATTTTTATGTTTTCTTCTTATGGAAGCTCCAGAGCGGATTGATCGTGCGCACTCGCCACATGCTCATACCAACAACACATGAAAGTTCTCATCATAATCAAAGGAGATGATTCTTCGTCAATGTCAAAGAATCTACAAAGTTTAAAGACTCGTAACTACATCATTGGTAACCAAAAGACAAATAGAAGTGTGAGCATGGTGGAGAAAGAAGTGGAGATACCTAACCAACGAAGTTGACAACGACGAACAACCACATTATCGATCACAAAGCATGAAGGAACAAAGAATCGGGACTATTCTATATCTACACGCAAAGTCCTAGCTCAAGAAAAGTAGAGACCTAATCAAGTGGAGCATCGTTTGAATGACCACCCCTTGGGGAGATTGTTAGCCTTAATAGTTTTATTAGAAGTGATGGTCATTCACGCTTAGGAACTCAGATCGTGTGTTAGATATCGTGATAGAATAGTCAACGGGCTCGTGGATTGGACTAAGCTAAATGGCTAGGCGTTATGATTATACTAGCCGTTTGAAGCTTAAGTATGCAAAGCCCAATCCATGTCCAACCCACGAAAATCCCAAGCTAAAGCCTTTTAGGGTTTTATGCCTCTTGTACTATAAATACCCCTCAAATGGTCATTTGAGGGGTGTGCTTGAAAGTGTGTGTGTGTGTGTGTTTTTTTCCTTTGGAATATACAACATCTTGTGTTCATCTTTATCTCACATATACACGATTCATATATCTTCAAGTCACCATCTTTCTCTTCCTTATTTCTAAGCATAACGTTTGTGTTTGTGTTGTTTGTGTTAACGTGGTATTTGTGTTGGGTTTGTGATAAGGTTGATAAAAGTAAGGTCCTACAATTACATTTCAATTAATTTTAACATGTTATAGTTTACATATACGTTTTTCTTCGCGTGTTAGTAAACTTTCATTCACTAGTAAATAAATGTACATTTATAAATGAGCATGTACTTTTTTTTTCGCATGTGAATAAACACTAGTAATTTTCACGTGCGAAGACATTCTTACAAAACATAAATAATCGTAATATCTCGCATTTTTTGCACCTCTAATATAAAAAATACACTAGTAATATTAAAATTTTGAACCTTGCTCATAATCTTCACGCGTAAAGATATTCTTACAAAACGTAAATGATTGTCTGTTAAACATCAACATCTCCTATTTCTGCACTTCAAGTATAAAAGGTACGCTAGTAAGATCAAAATTCAATCCTTACTAATAGTTTTCACACGCGAAGATATTTCTTACAAAACTTAAATAATCGTCTAGTAAACATCAATATCTCCTATTTATACAATTCTAGTATAAAATATACGGTAGTAAGATCAAAGCTTCAATCATTAGTTCATAATTTTCACACGCGAAATATTCTTACAAACCTTAAATATCGTAAACTTAAATAATATTAAGCACGAATATCTCCTACATTGCATTTCTAGTATAAAAAATACGCTAGTAAGATCGAAACTTCAATCTTTACTCATAATTTTCACACGCGAAGATATTCTTGCAAAACTTAAATAATCGTAAACTTAAATAATTGTCTATTAAACATTAATATCTTTGTTCAAAAAAAAAAAACATTAATATCTCCTATTTTTACACTTCTAGTACAAATAGTACGTTAGTAAGATCAAAGCTTCAATCCTTACTCATAATTTTTCACACGTGAAGATAGTCTTACAAAACATAAATAATCGTCCAGTAAACATCAATATCCCCTATTTTTTCACTTCTAGTTTAAAAACTACGATAGTAAGATCAAAGCTTCAATCTTTGCACATAATTTTCATGCGTGAAAATATTCTTATAAAACTTAAATTATCGTCTATTAAACATCAATATCTTGTATTTTTGCACTTCTAGCATAAAAAATACGCAAGTAAGATCAAAGCTTCAATCTTTGCTCATAATTTTCACACGCGATTCTTACGAAACTTAAATAGTCGTCTGTTAAACATCAAAATCTCCTGTTTTCACACTTATAGTATAAAAGGTACGCTAGTAAGATCAAAGCTTCAATCCTTGCTCATAATTATCACATGTGAAGATATTCTTACAAAACTTAAATAATCATTTATTAAACATCAATATTTCATATTTTTCCATTTCTAGTATAGAAAATATGCTAGTAAGATTAAAACTTCAATTCTTTCTCATAATTTTCACGTGTGAAGACATTCTTGCAAAACTTAAATAATCTTCTATTAAACATCAATATCTCCTATTTTACACTTCTAGTATAAAATTACGCTAGTAAGATCAAAGCTTTAATCTTTGTTCATAATTTTCACGCCAAGATATTCTTACAAAACTTAAATGATCGCTATTAAACATCAATATTTCCTACTTTTGCACTTCTAGTAAAAAATATGCTAGTAATATCAAAGCTTCAATCCTTATTCATAATTGTCACATGTGAAGATATTCTTACCAAACTTAAATAATTGTCTATTGAACATCCATATATCATATTTTTGCACTTCTAGTATAGAAAATATGCTAGTAAGATCAAAGCTTTAATCCTTGCCATAATTTTCAAGTGTGAAGATATTCTTATAAAACTTAAATAATTTCCTATTAAACATCAATACATCATATTTTTGCACTTCTAGTATAAAAAATATGTTAGTAAGAACAAAGCTTCAATCTTTACTCATAATTTTCAAAACTTAAATAATCGTCTATTAAACATCAATATATCATATTTTTGCACTTCTAGTATAAAAAATATGCTAGTAAGATCAAAGCTTTAATTATTGCTCAAAATTTTCACATGTGAAAATATTCTTACAAAACTTAAATAATTGTCTATTAAACATCAGTACATCATATTTTTGAACTTCTAGTATAAAAAATATGTTAGTAAGAACAAAGATTCAATCCTTACTCATAATTTTCACATGTGAAGGCATTTATTAGAAAACATAAATAATCGTCTATTAAACATCAATATATCATATTTTTGCACTTCTAGTATAAAAAATATGCTAGTAAGATCAAAGCTTTAATTATTGCTCATAATTTTCACATGTGAAAATATTCTTACAAAGCTTAAATAATCATCTATTAAACATCAATATCTCCTATTTTTGCACTTTTAGTATAAAAAGTACGCTAGTAATATCAAAGCTTCAATACTTACTCATACTTTTCACACACGAGGTAATTATTTATTAAACATCAATATATCCTATTTTTGCACTTTTACTATAAAAAATATGCTAGTTAGATCAAAACTACATTCATTGCTCATAATTTTCGTGCGCGAAGATATTATTTCAAAACTTATTGTAAATTTATAGCATCATTTTTTAAAAATGAGTCTATACTATTTATTGTATGATACTTATGTAAATTTATAGTATCAGTTTTTAAAGTGAGCTAAAATCAATACTAGATACATGGATTAGTATAAAAGTTAACAATTTTTAAGGTGGGTTAAAAATCAATACTAGATATAATTTAGTATATTGAGCTTTATTGCATGATACATATGTAAAATTATTAACTTTTGTGGGTGGGTCATGATACATATGATACATATGTAAAATTTATAGTACATCATATGATACATATGATACATATGATATAACTTTATTGCATGATACATATGATACATAGATATAATTTAGATATAATTTAGTATATTTAGTATATTTATTTATTGTGTTTGCAATGGAATACATCCTCTTAGGATTACCAAACCCAATTCTTCGTAGTGTTGATGCTCAAAAGATCGCACAAAAATGTGGGATCATATTCGTCTTCTTATGGAAGGATCAGACTCAATCGGGAGGATTTGGAATCCAAAATTTACTTGGCTTATGAACACTTCATGATTGAACCCTGAGAGACACTAGAGTCCTATCATCATCGATTTTCAGACATCATCAATGATTTGGATAAACACAACATCATCATGCCAAGAATTGCGATGAATACTAAGTTCCCGAGTAGTCTTGGTCCCGAATGGGAAAAGTATGTCATCTTTCTCCGTCAAGCGAAGCATATGCATCATTCTACTTATGGATTGTTGTACGATTACTTGAAGCCTCATGAAAAGGAAGTTGATCGGAAAGGATTCTCCGTGCTCAAATTGCTAAACAACACATCCGGATAATCAACAACTTGCCTTGTATGCTCAATGTAATTATCCTCTCAACCAAAGAACTCAACCAACTCGCTTCAAACACACCTTCACAAAGAACAACCTCAACAAAATCAATTGGTTCCATACAAAGAACAATGCTCAAGCATATGTCGTTGAAGCGATCGAGGAAATCGATCCATTCAAGCATTGCAACAAGGATTTGTGATGATTGCTAATGCTTTTGGCGTTACACCAACAAATCTAACAATCGTATTCGCTCCTCCTCAACACACGAAATCAAGCCGTTGTAAACAATGGACGTGTTGAAGTTCGTAATCGTGATTATGGTCGCCGATGGGCGGTGGTCAAGGGTTCAATGTCGAGGTAGGAATAACAATGAGCTCGTGGTGGAACAGGAAATGCTCGTAATCGGTTAAATGGTCTTAGATGCTACAACCGCAATGAGAAGGGACACTGCTAATGCATGCCCAAAGCCAAGGACTAGGGGCGTGCTTATTTCAAAGAGGCTTTACTTTTGGCTCTTAAGGATGAAGTCGTGGATCTCTCACGCAGAGAATGAGCTTTATGGCGATGCACTCGGATGATGATATGGAGGACTTGCGTGCCAATGCAAACAGTATGTTGATGGCTAATATGCAAGAGTTACACATGAGTGAAACAGCCCATAGAGTGACATCGATGGCTTGTCTCGGTACCAACAAACCATCATCATATCTCGAACTAATATCTCCATCAATATCCGAATCCGACACGGCTCGTAATGTTCAAAATGAGTCATCTACATCTCATTCTCGACGATTAAATAAACCCCGTAGTTACATTTGATGATCCATATGACCTTATGGTTTCCTTGATAATCAAATTGACTCCGTGGTTATACTTGAGGATCTAAATAATGATCATGTTGTGACTCACGATGAACACGATGAACCTTTGCCTCATCCGGATCTTGTTCTCATACTTAAAGACCAACAATCCCAAATTGCCGAATGTGTTGCATTAAATCAAACCTTAAAAGTAAAATGCACTATTAACCAAGGATTTTGAATGCTTACAAATGCAACTCAACTTTTCAAAACTCAAGAAAACCGTGAAAAAGGTTTTGAAGCCGCTTTGCAAAATCTCATCAAAACGAAAAATATTTAGAGAGACAGACATGATCTCGCTCATCAAGAATGCTTTGTTTTCTAATTAGAACAATCAAACACGAACATAAAAAGCAAATTAACGCCTCACCTTGGAAAATCAAAAACTAAGGTCGAGTTGTTAAATTGTCAAAACAGCCTCCGATACAAAAAGCATTCAACGAATCGGTAGATGACCTTCTTGAAGAAATTCTTGGCTTGCAAAACAAACTTAAAGAGTTTAAAATCATTGTTTACAAACATGGTGAATCAAGAATGACTATTGAAAAGTTTACCTTAAAACCCAATCCAAAAGGATATGGAAGAAATCTAGGCGATTACAAACTAAAGCTTTCACTAAAACATTCAAACCAACTCTCAAGTTTCCAAAGGAATACAAAATTGATAATATTGTCATGAGTGTTGTTGAATATCATCGTCAAGAGGAATTAGATGCGTAAGACGAGTCGATCAAAATTAAAAATGTTGTTTACAACAAACCTTTTAATTATAAAACGCGGTCACTTTCACACACCAACGGATTCTTCTAACACACCAAGGGTTATCATCAAAACACCGAGTCTTCTAATGTTAATCCCAAAACAAATTTGCACAAACTTATGGTCCTTTACCTTCCATTAGTGAAGTAAACTCAAAACCCGAAAATCGAAAAATTCTTCGATATTTTGACATTTTCATGGTCGACCTCAAAATTTTACAACATGAGATAGAATATCGCCTCGAAATCAAAGTTGAACATTTTCAATCGCCTCCGCGCGAGAACAAAGAGACATTTTTCGAAAAATCTTTTACCTAATGTTAAAACTTGAAAAGTTGTGCAATTGCTCGGAAAAGGATTTTCATAAGGAACTTGGGGTAATGAAAACGCCGAGAAAATGTAAACATCTATTTCTAATACTAAACGTAAAAGAAACTCTTGAGAAAAGATGTTGATCGACTCTTGGAAGATGTTATCTCTTGATATCCATAATGTTGTGTTATTCTATTCTTTGCCATATGCATCCGATTATATCTCTCACGATATTGTTGAAAATGTTGTAATCTGTGAGAACACCGATAATGTGCTTCAGATCGAGTCTTTAAAAGTCGAAAATAAATGATTACTCAATGAAATTTACAATGCAAAACGTCAGTTTCATTGGTGTGAAAAGATATTCACAATCATCAACTTAGTTTTCAAAAGAAAATCGCTCGCTTGAGTGCAAAATCTTCGATCCTAAAATTGAGCAATGGATGATCAAACGTGTCTTTGAAAAGTCAAATCTCAAAATATGAACAAGAACTTTCAAAAGTTAAACAGAATATGGTGTCATATTTGATTTGCTCAATAAGACTCGTCATGAAGCATCTAACGAACTTGATCACTATCTTGCTCACACTAGAGAAGTCATGAATTTTGCTTTGGTAATATTCGCTCGAAAATCAAGATTTGATTCACTATCTCCAAGTTAAGGGAAATGTTAGGAAAGTATGAACAACTTCCGCCATCGTGATTAAGAGATTAGCACCAATACACTTAGTAATCGAGAACCTAGAATCCCTACCGCCAAATCACAAGTTGCTAACGTGTTTCCCTCATCAAACAGAATAGTTGCGTTTTTCCAAACGTCCGCACTTCACGCCTAGAGCACTCAATCGATGAATAGGAAGTTGCGACCTAAGAAAAGATCAATAAGGAATGCTAAAGTGAAGAACACCCTAGGACTCGAATAAACCTCATGTTGCTTCCACTATAGATGTTGCGTCGGCAAATGTAATACAAATAGTGATGTAACGAATGCTAAACCGTTAAGTACTTTTGATATTCATCGATGCACCTTGTGTTATTTGTCGGAAGAGTATGAATTCGATTGTCATGACAAATGTGTTGCTAAAGCTATAATCTCTCGATTCACGAAATCCTAAGAATCGAATACCTCTAGGCCCACTAATCATTCTAAGTCCGTGCTTGGTAGACCGCCTTCTTTAGATTCTAAGGCAACCATTCATCGTCATTGTAGCTCCAGCCTCACCTCCTAAGAATGTAGTACCACCTAGTGTTTTCACTAAGACTAAAGCAAAGAGTAGTTATAGATGGCGAAATGGATATATAACACACTAGGATTTAAATGGATGCCTAAAATTATCAATGTGTGTATGTCAACATACCGCTTGAACCCTCAACATTTCGGTTCCACATCTACTTCTATTCCATCCGTGTCGCCCGTGTGTAATGCGGTGATAGATCATTCTCTCGATTGTTGATAGCGGATGTTCCCGACACATGACAGCAATCTTAAACCGTTATCAAACTTTATTGCAAAGTTCATTGGCACTGCCGTTTCGGGACGATCACTCAGCAGCTATCATGGGCTACGGAGATTATGTCAATGGGAACATCGAAATCAAAGGGGTTTACTATGTGGAAGGCCTCGGTCACAACTGCTTTCGATGGGTCAATTTTGTGATGGAGATTTGGAGGTTGCTTTCAGGAGAAAACTTGTTTCATTCGTGATCTACAAGGAAATGACCTTATGTCCGCTCGCGTAATTCTAGTCTCTACACTATCTCTATGCAAGACATGGTTGCTTCCTCTCCCATCTCGCTACTTTCAAAGGCAACATCTACAAAATCCTCGGCTATGGCACCGCTCTCATCACATCTAAACTTTCAAACCATCACCAACCTTGCTCGACACAAACTAGTTGAAGGACTCCCACGATTCCGGTATTCAAAAGATCACCTTTGCTCACCTGTGAACAAGGAAAAGCACCGTGCTCATTTTCCTTCAAAGGTGGAACACGACTCTCAACATGTGCTTCATCTTCTTCACATGGATTTGTGTGGCCCAATGCGCGTGCAAACGATCAATGGCAAACGCTACATCTTAGTAATTGTTGATGACTACTCACGATGGACTTGGGTCTACTTCCTTCGTAGCAAAGACCAAGCTCCACAAATGATCATCACCTTTCTCACAAAAATACGTGTTCACTCCGCAACACCGTCGTGATAATCGTAATGCATAAAGGAACCGAATTTGTTAACAAAACCCTTCGTGAATTTTATGAGAAAGTGGAATTCAAAGATCAAACATCTATTGCACGACACACGAACAAAACGGAGTTGTTGAAAGACGAAACCAAACGTTAGTGGAAGCCGCAAGAACAATGTTAATCAATGCTAAACTTCCAGATTACTTATGGGCGTAAGCTATATCTATCGCATGCTATACTCAAAACCGCTCTATGATCACAAAACGCCACAACAAAACACCTTTCGAGCTTGTCCACAACTATAAACCGAACCTCAAACACCTTCATGTATTTGGATCCTTTGCTATCCAAATAATGATCGTGATGATTTTGGAAAGCTCAAAGCCAAAGTCGATATTGGAGTCTTTATTGATACCGTGACAATTCTAAAGGTTTCGAATCTGGAATCGTCGAACCAAGGAGGTAATGGAAACGATTCATGCTCATTTTGATGAACTCACGGAG